>JAMWET010006689.1:32500-172500 GCA_024036415.1 Prochilodus magdalenae
TATACATTGTGCAGGTATGTGCTACATTAGTTACATTGTAACAGTCTGTAGTAAAGTGGTGTTTGTGCAAAATGAGCTGAAATATAACCATACAAGAACAGTTACATGTGCAAAACGATGTGTGCAGCTGTATGCGTATAAAAAAATGTGTGCAGCTGTATGGTATAAAAAGTATAACAGTAGCAGCAGAATGTGTATTGCGCTCATATTAATGGGTGCATGTCGGAGTCAGAGTCAGAGTTCAGCCAGTTTCAGAGCGGAAGCGGGGAGGAGGTGTTCACAAGCCTGATGGCTTGTGGATAAAAACTGTCTGTCTGTCTGGCTGTTCTGGACTTCACACTCCTGTAGCGTCGACCCGACGGTAGGAGTGTGAAGAGGCTGTGTTGGGGGTGTGTACTGTCCCTGATGATGCTGTGGGCCCTCCTGATGACCCTGGTCCTGTAGATGCATTATTTGAACACCGCGGCTGTCATTTACGCTGTGTGTAAGTGTCATGATGAATGCACCAACAGAAATGGCCCATAATTGCTTGGAAAAAGTCTGGTTCCATTGACTTACACTGAAAGTAAATTCGATTTTTGCCCTCTCCTGCGAAGTTGCCGTTTTGGAGGTTTTGCTTTGGACAGCTACGACATCAGGTATATAGTAATAACAGCACCCCAACAGTACCATCATCATTAACAGTTATTTTTTAATTTTTTTAATCATGTTTATTGTCTTTGCCATATTCAGCTGAAATATTTATAGTTACCATGCAGGCTGCACGTACATTATTGCGGTATTGTTAGTTCCTTTAACTTAATTTTAATTTTAGAAAGCGTTCCTGTTTTTCTGAGGCTACATTTTACACTAAAGCCTCCTGTTTTCTTAAACGTAGAGCTATTTATAATGTTGGTGGCTACAGTCTTGCATATGTCTGTATATTAAAGCAGGATGAAAAGGTTGGACAGATTCAACCATTTTCTCCTATATCCTTTTGGAAATTTTGAAATTATTTTCTTCATAATTTGAAGATTTATCCAGTCCTCTATTGACAGTGGGTGAGGTTGATGCCAATTTTTATTGAAGCCTTTTTGCTTGTTGCCTGGAGCACTTTAAAAATCACCTGTCTCATGTTCATTTCCCAGGTATAACACATCAAATCTTCAAGATGTCAAGGTGGGTTCCAATGTACTCTGTACATCTTGCTGGTAGTAGCTTTTTAAACAATAAGCCATTCCCAGATTTTATGATAATGCATTCGAGTATACTTAGCATGTTGTGAACCACATGACCTGCCCATGAAGTGACTCTTCTGCTTTGGGGATATGAAAAATGAATGAATACTATTTCTCCAACAGAATGTTTGATGAGGGAGTGGTTCTCTACACATAATTCCATAGTCCTCTTTAGGAATATGGATCCCACTTTTATGTTCCAGTGTTTCCTTATTTTTATTAATGTATATGTTTGTAAATTACAGGACAATGAAACTGAAACACCTGGTTTTAGACCACAATCATTTATTAGTATGGTGTAGGGCCTCCTTTTGCGGCCAATACAGCATCAGTTGGTCTTGGGAATGACATATACTGCGTCCTGCACAGTGGTCAGAGGGATTTTAAGCCATTCTTCTTGCAGGATAGTGGCCAGGTCACTACATGATGCTGGTGGAGGTTCATCCTTCTTGGTGGTATGCTGACATTACTCTGGATACCGTGGCTCTTGATACATCACAGAGACTTGCTGTCTTGTTCACAGATGCGCCAGCAAGACGTGCACCAACAGTTTGTCCTCTTTTGAACTAATTGAACCTTCACACTCTGCTATTACTGGTGCAATGTGCAATTAATAAAAGATTGGCCTCCAGGCTGGTCCAATTTAGCCATGAGACCTCCCACACTAAAATGACAGGTGTTTCAGTTTCATTGTCCAACCCCTGTATATGCTGATATAAATAACTGAATACTAGTGTTTTTATGAGGTTCTAAAAGTGTGACTGGTTTATTGCTGAATAAAGATATCGCCTCACATAGATGCATCTACAAATCTATGGCGATCTTTTGAAGTTTGAACGCTTTGGGGAATTCCCTGTATCTGTCTTGGTTCAGTAACAATGAGTCCTTTACTAACCCACATTTTGAATGCACTAGGAGTAAAATCCAGATCACCATCTTAGTATCTTCTCCACATCCTCTAGGGTGTATTCCCTAAAAGCAGCACCCCATTGTCCAGTGACAGCATTTCGTATAGGTTTCTGTTATATGCTTATAATCTTTTATATGCTGTTATTGTTTGGATGGTGAAGGAATGCTATCCTCTACTTTTTGAAAAGGCTCATTGGCCCACATGTACCTAATTTTGAATGGAGTTATCTAGTGTATTATCAAATGAACACCATCTTAGTATCTTCTCCACATCCTCTAGGGTGTATTCCAGCATCCCACTGTCCAGTGACAGCATTACTCACAGGTTTCTATGTGTATAATATTTATCTGCTGTTATTGTTTGGCTTAGGAGCTGTCCTGGTAACATAGTCGTGTGAATGCCTTTCCACCCTTCTGTTTCTTCAGGTGAAGTGTTTTACTCCACATACATCTTGACAGAAGTTCATCTCATACTATAAACTAGTGTACTGGCAATTCTACTGGTCCGCTCTGGAAAAGCTAAGGAGCTGTGGTACTGTATTTATTTCATTTCCTGGAAGTACACTGTCCCATTGTATATGTCCCAATAGGAGAAATACTGGATGTTTACAATAGCTCATAATACTTTTTGTGTATATGCATATTATTATGGGTGCACCATATTTGTATCCACCACCATTCATTATTCTAAGTGTCCTAATACACTCCTAGTCACTTCTGATTCTATTGAAACAGGAGCCATACTCTGCAGTCCTCAAGCGTTATGTCATTTCAAGCAGTGTACCCACTTGTAAATCAAGATATCGGCTCATGCTGGGACCGGTCCTTCTTAGTGCCGGAATTTCTAAATGGGAGTGAAGGAAGGATGAATAACATAATATGAATTCCTCTGTAGGCTTGATGAAGTGTAAAGAGGGTATATAAATATGCATATATGCTCGATGATGTCAGAGGGACTCATAACCAGGGCCGAGTTTAGAGCAACACACCCCAAAGGTTCTAAAGAAATTCATTTGGGTTTGCTAACTTATATTATACACTCATCATCAAAAGATGAGCTGCACACGGAAGAAAGTGTCGGACTGCAGTGCTGTTTGGTAGGAAGTTAAATATTACCAGGAACAATAAATGATTGAGCTACACATTTAGAAATAGTGACTCTCAGCATCAGCTAGTGCAACATGCCAGATGTCTCAGCATGGAGTTGTAGAGGTTCCTAATGGTGTCCTGTGATAATCCAGCCCATGCAGCCTGAATATTCTCACACTGTTCCTGCAGATGTTGTGGTAGGGCTCGAGATGGAGTCACACCAGGCGTTCCACACATGTGACGTGTAACAACAAACTGGTTAACCGACACACACTCGCTGGTCATCTACAACAAGACAGAAGACTCGTCACTGAAGATGACCCGCTCCCATTCTGGGTCACTCCATGACAGCATGACAGTCTACCACGACACCGTTTCAGTCTTTGGCGATGCTGACGTGGTGTTGTAGTGGCCTGTGTGCATGTAGTCATGCGTGGCTGTTAGGTCAGATAGGTACAGTGATAGGGCCCAGCCTTGCTTATGTCACATATGCAGCCGAGTGTGAAACTTCAATCATTTGGACGTCTTACGATGTCAAACCTACCTACCAAGTTTCATTCCTGTCGGCTGATTCCTTCTGGGTGTCCAATACAGATCTGGGCTACTTCTGCTTTAACTGTACTGTACCATTCTAAAGACCCAACATGCTTATAACTGTCGCTTGGTCGCGGAGTGGTTGGTGTAGCTCAGTGGATAACACTGCTACTCACCAGTCAACCACCACATGTGGGAGATTGGGGTTCGAATCCCGGTCTGGGTAACTATGTTGTGCTATACCAATAAGAGTCCTTGGGCAAGACTTCTAACACCACATTGGCCTACCTGTAATATGCTTAACCTTGTAAGTCGCTCTGGATAAGAGCGTCAGCTAAATGCCAGAAATGTGAATGTCTTCAGTATTGTTCTCTCATTACATTACAGGCTTAGAAAACTGAAAATGGTGTCAATATTGAAGTGACACTTACTTATGGACATTATGAATACCAATATAAAGAAACAGCAACTGTACAGCACTGGCTGAATCCTTGGTAACCACAAAGTAGCACTACCATTCATTTGTGAGATTCATTATGTCATTGTCTTTCAATGGTGACATCATGTCTTTTAAGAATAAATAAAAAATGCAGTTTAACATAATTGGACGGCATCCTAAATGCAAATAATTTGTAAATCCACTTTGATCTGTATTTTACCTGAGGTATAACCTTTATGGGATATGTAAGGTTTTATCTTATCAACTTTTTAAAAAATCTACTATACGGTAGCATTGGTGTGAAGATACGACATGGGAAACATGGCAGCTCTTTACTCAACACAGCAGTAGTAGAGACCTGCCACCCAGTGCTAGCTGTCATTCCCCCAACCGTGCAATCTCTGTTGACTGTAAGCACCAAACCTAGACCTACAAGCCCCACAACCCAGCAGAGAATGACACAAGCAACATCTATAAAATAAGTTAATAGGGTAAAATTCCAGTGACACCTCACATGCCCCTCCCATTTTGGCATTGGGTTCATACTTGATGCTGCTTGTTTTATTGCTTTGCTGATGTTTTATATGGAATATTGATTTTGTTTTGCAATTAAGGGTGTAAGTTGCCTGGAAATCTTTCTGTAATAATTCTGTATTTTGAACTGGACAGTGGAACTGGGCCAGTAGGTTGGCTTGTATTTGCACACTGTCATGCCTGCTGGTTCTCCTCTCACCTCTGATCTCCTGGACTCCATTTCCCATAACCCACCACCTGATGTCACATGTCCTGCCTTGCCCAATCACACCCCGTTGCTTCGCTCTCCGTCTCCAGAATATTGATTGGTCACCTGTTGTTAATTAGTCAGTGTGTTTAAATACTTCTCTCTCACACGACTCATTGCGAAGTTTTGCCACCCTGTTGCGTACTGAGTGTGCGCTCTCTGTTTGAATTTGTTACTCTGGCTTTGACTCTATTTTGATTCTCTGGTTTGCTCTTCCTGTTTATTCCCTTTGGTACCTCTGCCTGGTCTGATTGTCTGCTTGGTTTGACCCCTGCCTGTTTAGTAACTCTGACTCAGTTTAGCCCTTGATTGAATTTCCCTGTTCTTGGTGTTACTGTACAAACCTGTTTAATAAACGGTGCTATGCTTTCCCTGTTCTTGGTGTGACTGTACAAACCTGTTTAATAAACTGTGCTATGCTTTTAGTTTATCGTCACACACACTTATTTGCACCTACCAAACTGCCATTGCAAAGGCAAAGCCAGATCTCCTTTGTTTTTATTATTATTATTATTTTTTTTTATTTTATTTTATTATTATTATTTTATAATTTATGGGTTAGTAGAAATGTTTCCAAATAACTGAGAATTTTTTGTTTCATTAATGTCCACTCAAAGAATGTGTTTGCTTGAAAAATCAGCAACATAAATACATGGTGTCCTTTTCCATTGTTGGCTGATATAATGTATTGTTCAGTAATGTATTGTTGCAAACTTCAAATAGTGTGTTTCAGGTGGCAGTAGACCAAGCTACAGTTAAAAGCATGTTGGGTCCCTTCAACAGGACTGAGCTATTTACATTCAACATTTAAAGGAATTCCTTTAGAGGTCAGGAGCTCCATGGCTCCACACGGGCCCCTAAAGGCTATATACTGGTCTTGGTGATCTGCCATCCTGGGGAGTTTAATTTCAACACACAGCCAGTTCTGATATTGGGATGTCCCTGGAAGCCTTTATTGCCTGAACTGCACGTGTTGGGCTGGAGCTAAACTCTGTTGCACAATAGACCCAAAGAACACCAGGTTGGGTTCCTGCTTTAACCCTCCATCAGTGCCACTATACTAGTCTCATTGTATTCCTTATGCCAGTTAGCTGCACAACGTGTTATTGTTCGCGTGTGTGGCGTCTGTTGCATATGTAAACATCCACACAATGATGTTTCAGTCAAGGCTATTTGGAGTAATTTGGGAAAATTACAGGAATCCTTTATCCTGTACAAATCGGCCACTTAGGTCATGCACAAATCACATTACTGCACCTTTGCTGGTAAAACATAACCAGCTCAAATAGGGCTTAAATTGCTCAAACAAGTGGGTGGGGGGTTGCTGTCTGGGTTAACGTAAGCTTTGTGGTGACGGTGAGCTTGCTTAAGCCTGTGCAATATTATCCCTGAGTTATGGATTCAGGTTAGGCTGTATTAGAGTTCTGGTTTCCGGTTCTGGATGAAGTAATCACCGTCATTTCACCGTGGTACGTGGCCTGGATGGAAGCAATCAGTGTGGGCCAGAATTGAGCCATGACTCATTCAGTATTCGGCTGTGTCCTGGCTTAATTCTGGCCCATATTACCCTCAAGCTATGGTTTAGGTCGGGCTAGGTTGTCATGGAGGTCCGATTGGTTCCGGATGAATTAATCATTCCACTGCGGTATGTGGGTCAGATGAAAGCGATAAGTGTGGGCAATGACTCATTTGCTAAGCTTACCTCTGATCTTTGCAGCCAATTCTATCAGTACATGTAGTGGTGTTGTGGTTAGGTGCAGCCCAAACAAAGTTTGTCAAAGTGAAAATGCCTAAAAGAGGCATTTTTCCAAAAAAGTGTAATGTAGTCTCTGCTTGGTCTTGGTCTTGACTTGGAACCAAAATGTCACAAAGTCTTGATCTAGTTCAGGCTCGACTACTTAGAAGTTGTGGGATTCCTTGACTTAGGATTTTTGATCTTAATCCAATTACTACAATGAATTTTCTGGAATCTACTATTGGTCTTGGTCTGACTTGGACAACTAGTTTGTCTTGGTCTGGAACGTCTCTTGATGTCTGTGGGAAACTTGGACACTATGAAGTCTTGGTCTGGACTTGCGCTACTATGAAGTCTTGGTCTGGACAATGGACTACAAATGATGTCTTGGTCTGGACTTGGACTCCTATGAACTTGAACCTGTACTACCATTGGTCTCTTGGACTTGGACTACTATGACGTCTTGGTCTTGGACTTGGACTACTATGACGTCTTGGTCTGACTTGGACTACTGCTTAATTCTGGGCCTGGAATATGTACTATTCTGGACAAGCTCTTGTTTGGTTTGGTCTGGACTGGACTACCGTGAATTTCAGTCTGTACCTGGTTACTCATGGGGACTTGGACTACTATGACGATTTGGTTTCTGGGTTGGGCTACTTAAGTCTTTCCTGGACTTGGACTACCATGTCAATCTTGGTTTAGACCTGGGGACTATGAAAGATGGAGGTCCGACTTGGACCTATTGAAAGTGTTGGATCAATGAACTAAGTGTGGGCACTGACTCTATTTGCTAAGCTTACCTCTGATCTTTGCAGCCAATTCTATCAGTACATGTAGTGGTGTTGTGGTCTTAGGTTGGCAGCCCAAACAAAGTTCTTGTGTCTGGGTGAAAATGCCTAAAAGAGGCATTTTTCCAAAAAAGTGTAATGTAGTCTCTGCTTGGTCTTGGTCTTGACTTGGAACCAAAATATCACAAAGTCTTGATCTTGTTCAGGCTTGACTACTTAGAAGTTGTGGTCTTGACTTGGACTTGACTATTATAAAATTTTTAATCTTAATCCAAACTTGACTACAATGAATTCTTGGTCTGGACTTGGACTACTATGAAGTCTTGGTCTGGACTTGGACTACTATGAAGTCTTGGTCTGGACTTGGACTACTATGAAGTCTTGGTCTGGACTTGGACTACTATGAAGTCTTGGTCTGGACTTGGACTACCATGTCATCTTGGTCTAGACCTGGACTACTATGAAGCCTTGGTCTGGACTTGGACTACTATGAAGTCTTGGTCTGAACCTGTACTACCATGAAGTCTTGGTCTGGACTTGGACTACTATGAAGCCTTGGTCTGGACTTGGACTACTATGACGTCTTGGTCTGGACTTGGACTACTATGAAGTCTTGGTCTGGACTTGGACTACCATGTCATCTTGGTCTAGACCTGGACTACTATGAAGCCTTGGTCTGGACTTGGACTACTATGAAGTCTTGGTCTGAACCTGGACTCCTATGAAGTCTTGGTCTGAACCTGGACTCCTATGAAGTCTTGGTCTGGACTTGGACTACCATGTCATCTTGGTCTGGACTTGGACTACTATGAAGTCTTGGTTTGGATTTGGACTAATATGAAGTCTTGGTCTGGACTTGGACTACTATGCAAGGTCTTGGTCATGACCACTGGACTCCTATGAAAGTCCTTGGTCTTTACTAAGGACTACCTATGAAGTCTTGGTCATGGACTTGGACTACCTATGGACAGTCTTGCGTCTTACGGACTTTGGACGATCCTTACTAATGATCTAGTCTTAGGTCTCTGGACTTTTGGACTACCATGTCATCGGCTTGGTCTAGACCCTGGCGACTCACTAATGAAGCCATTGGTCTGCGACTTAGGGACTATAACTATATGAAGTCCTTAGAAGGTACTGGACTTGGACTACTGATATGAAGTCATTGGACTTCGGTCTCGACTTGGACTACTATGAAGCCTTGGTCTGGACTTGACACTACTGAAGTCTTTGGGTCTGGGACTGGGTGAGGACACTAATTAAGAGTTGCACTGGCCATAAAGCTTGGACTAATCCATGATCATAGTGGTAGTATTTGACTACTATGAAGTCTAGGTCTGGACTTTTTTGAAACTACGCAGGTCATCCTTGCTTCGGTACAATGACTCTGGAATACTATGAATTTACTTGGTCCTGGATTGAGGACTCCTTATGTTAACAGTCTTCTAACATACATCTCTTTCGATGGCCACTACTAAAAGCAAGGGGATACAGTGAAAAGGTAGGAACCTTTAACTACTTAGGGGATCATAATATGTTGCCAGACTTTGTCTTTAGCCAATTGGGTTTATGATTAATTTGATAGGTTAGTTTGCTTTAGCTTCATATTCAGCATATGATTTAAGCAGTGTGTAGAACAAGTATCTGCCATTAGACGTTAGACATTTGACTTACTAATATTATGTCATGCTTCTGGGCTCTCCTACTGATAACTCCATGGACTACATTTCCCAACATGCACCTGGCCATGAACTGCCTGGTCCTGATCCTCCTGATACTCATACATGTCTGCATATGTGGGCTTTTATTTGCCTTCATCCATTGCAAAGCATTGGCATTGTTTGGGTGTCTATTCCTGTTTCTGGTTTCCTTTGGTTTTCCTTTTCCTTTTCCTCTGGTTTCCGCTGGTTTTGTCTTCCGCCTTTTGGTCTGATTGCTGGTTTGGTTTGTCTCTTTTGGTTTTTGATTTTGGATTGCTCTTTTGGTTTTGGCTTTGTCTCGCTCTCTTCCCTGTCGGTTATGTTTGCCCTTGCTACTGCCTATCTATTAACATTATTGTGCTTCGTTCCTTTACTCACCCAGCCCAATAAATCTGACATAGACTTACTTACTTACAAATCACTTAAAACAATAAAAACCCATCCGAAATAATTCAATAATCTCAAAATGAGATATCTAAAAATGAGTTATATTAACCAGATTTAAGATCATTTAACTTGCCCAATTAGCATCCCAGATAAAAACCATATCTCCATCTGCTGGCTGGATAAGGACGACGCCCACCGGCTGTTTGCCACTGCTGTTTCACACTTGGACCACCCAGGTTGCTTTTCGTCTTTTGCAGAAAGAGTGTCTAGTTTGAATTTCCTCAACCAGGTTTGCATAAAGCCTTTTATTACATAACAAATATTACAAACAACTGAGGGAAAAATAATGAATACAAAAGCATGGTTATATAAAGCATAACCAAATAAAGACCCGAAAGAAAAATAATAGGCTGTAGTGAGTGAAAGAGTAAGAGTGAGTGGTTAAGTAAGTACTCTCCTAAGCCACCAATGGAGCGATGGACGCTCAGCAAAATGGCAATGGACCGCCAGCTTTGCTGTCAGCTGGCCAAGCGTGGTTTTATTTCAGGGATCATGCTATAGTTAAAAAAGAATCGAATTTAAAAGTTGTCTCTCTTCAGGTCAGTCAGCGTAACTGACTTGAAAGCGAAAGACAAAACTAAACATGTTCCTGTAAACCTATCATTTTTCATATAAACTGCTCAACAGATGGTTGTTTAGAAGTTGGAACATCTGTTTTGGTGAGCTCATCTTGTCTCAAGTTGCATCGGTAAATAGGAGGTGCCAACTTTCTCCCCCTCAATGGCTTCTAGAGTAACCAGGCTAGCGGCTGGGTTGGGGGTGGACAGAAACGCTGTCGGCATTACGTAACAGAATGCTTCTTAACTGTGTTTAGTCAAATTCAGCCTTTGTCTCAGACTAACTAGCTGACCCTACTATTACAAATTCACAGGTTGGTACTTCAGGCTCACCTGATTTCTGAATGCATCTCATCAGTTGTCCTCTATTAGCTTTCCTCCCCTACACTCTACACTCTGCAATCCTGATTTTGGTTTCAGATATGGCAGACACCACTGAATGCACTGTTTGGCCAAGTTTAACAAGGTTAACATAGGACCAAAACAAGAATGTGGACTGAGAAAGAGAGACCAGGCAAATAGCCCAGTGCCCAAGCAGACACTGGACTAGGAAGTTCAAAACTATGTACCTAGCACTGACTTTGACTGAAAGTTCAAGGTCGCTGTCATATCAACATAAAAAGTGCTATAACACAAGCAGTAATTTTCCATTTGATGCTTTTGTCTTGGAGCCCAGGATTTTACAGTGGTCTGTGTTTGCAAAGATAAGGGACCCAATAGAAGTTTGGCCCACCAGCTCTGACCCCTTCAACGTAATGTTCAGCTTTTTTAGTAATCTCAGGCCCCCTGTATATGTGTGTACTACTGCCATGAGCACAATAACAGCTGTGGCTGGATTCATCGAATGGACTGGACAAGTGTCTGGATGTTCAGCTGCTCTTACATCAAAAAATTTTGCAGTCGGGCCAAATTTGGTGGATGCCTTGCCTGGGACTTTGGCCACTGCTGGTAGACCCGTATGGCCTTACGATTCCATACAGCGCCAAATTCAGCTACTTCCTTCACACCATGGCCCAAATTCAATCGATAATTAACATCTGCCTTGGACACATGGAATTAGACACACACTGCACTGTACCACCTCTTCCCATTTATGTATCCCGTGGCTCACACCCAGCAGGTGTTTATAGCCTGATGATCCAGGATCCTGAAGTTACTACCACTTTAAACAGGTAGGGTGACTATTTTTTGTTCTGTGAGCTTAGCCATTGCTTGATGTATGACCGTCTGGAAGTTGTGAATGGGAGTCTGAGACATATTTTTAGCCTGAGTCATTAGAATCCCATTCACAACTTGTTGGACTGGGACAAAAATGTATGAGGTGATACCAGCACCCTCATCAAGCTGATGATCTAATTAAGACCCCTGGCCAAACGACAAGTTTCCTTATAAAAGGACAGAGAATCAATGGTGCTATAACTTCTAAACATGCCACATTTTATGTTATTTCAAATTCGGCAAATAAACAATAACTGTGGTTGTAGGCCACATCAACGTTCAGCCATCCTTGGATCCAAGAATTGCGGAGTTGGGCCAGATTTGGTGGATGCCTTACCTGGGAGAAGATATGCCACTGCCTAGTTTGATGATCCATGACCATTATCCACCTTGTGTAAAGCATCTTCTCCATCTGGGGATCTCAGAGGACCCTGATGAGGACTGGGCCTCTCTGAAGCACAGTCTATTTGATACAGATATTTCTTAGGTTGGGGGTCTTATTATAGTTACTTTTACATGTTTGCTTCCTCCATTATAGATGGGTGATCTGAGGTGGTCTCACATCCGCACTCTTCCTCCTCAAACCTTCCAGAAGACATTGATGGTGCAGATGGACGCCTGTAACCTACGCTGTAATCTCTTTCCTCTGGTTTGTCTTTCCCACAACAGGGACCTCTACAGATACAAAGCCTGAGCTGGATCTCATGCTACCCACCTCCGGATACTGTCCAAGTTTATGACTCACGGTCAAGTCTGAAGACTTTAGGAGAGACTTTCTGTTATTTTTACCACCTCTATTGCGGCAATGATCGTTCCACCTATATTGGGGCATAATCTGTTTCTCTAAAAATTCTCTGATATTGAATATATCGTCGCTGTCCAATGAAAAACATGTATCTCCACTTTTGTCCATTTATACTTTTATGCATCATTTGAACACACCAGCTGCTGTTTACACTGAGTGAGAACCTCATGATGAATGGACCAACAGAAATGGCTCAAAACTGTTTGGAAAGATGTCTGGTTCCATTGACTTACATTAAAGGTTAATGAGGTTTTTGTCCTCTCCTGTAAAGTTGCCATTTTGGAGATACTTGTTTTTCTTTGGACAGCAACGATATGGTCCTGCGTATCTTGGCGTCCACTAAGTCGGGTCAGATTTTTGGTTCTTGACACCAAACAATAGCCCTATTTGGTGGGTGTTCATGGTTAGATCTTTAATTCATAAAGCAAACCCAAACTTGGCTCACCACAGAATCAGTATTCCACTGTGGGCTTCCCACTGGTGCCACCCTGACCCAAAACCTGTAAGGAAATCTCATGAAATAACGAGAACTCAAGAAAACCAATGATTCTGGAGGATCTGAGAAGACTGACCACAGAACCCTCTACATGTGCTTTCCCACCATATCCGGCACCATTAGGATTCTGGGTAACTCAGTGTGATTGTAGGTGAGTTTGTTTAACTGAACAATTCGAATGACATGCCTTATATATTTTAAGCAGCCTATGTAACCCTGATACGTTTGTTCCATTACTCCTCAGGGTTTGAGTGAACCCACGCCTGGTTACTGGATAACGTGGGTGTGGGAGGGGGGATTGCTGTGGTGGAGCTCAAACCACCACTGAGAAGTTTCATGCTCAGTTACAATGAGGGTCTCACGTCAGCAGTTAGAGTGTGGTTATGTGATGGCCATGCTGCTGAATAATCTTTTGTTTAAGCGGGTGATGGCATAGACAAACAGACAGAACACAGGACAGAGAGGAGGTGGGAGATGGAGAGAGAGACAGATGAAAAGACAGAGGACAAGAAAGAAACAATGAGAATGACAGAGACAATGAGAGAGGAGAAAAGGAAAAATAAAGAGAGGAAGAAAAAGAAATAGAATAAGAGGGAGCTTCATAGTGTACAGAGAAAGAAGAGGGGAAGACAGATACAGAGAGAAAGAGGAAGAGACTGATTGCAGACACAAAAAGAGACAAAATTAAGAGAGTGAGAAATAGAGAGACATGAAGGAGGAGACAAAGCAGAAGAGATGGAGAGAGACACAGGTAGAGAAACAGAGAGAAAACAGATGAAAGAGGGAAAGAGAAAGACAAAGTGGAGAGAAAGACTGAAAAAGACAGGAAAAGAGAAGGTGATAAAAGAAACAATGAAAAGGAGAAAAGAATAGATAGAGAAGGAGAAAGAGCAAGAGAGACAGAGCAAAGAGCAAGAGAGGTGAAGAGAAAGAAAGACAAGGAGACAGAGAGAGATAAAGGAGATAAAAAGGAGGGAGAGTGGAACCAAGACAGAAAGAGAGAAATACAGTAGAAAGAGGGAGACAGAGTGACATTTAAAAATGAGAGAGGAGAGACTGATATGGTGAAAAAGGGAATGTGAAAAAAGGGGAAAAGGTCACAAGGAGGAAAAAGAAACAGACATAGCGATAGATAGATACATAGTCAGTGAAATAGAGAGAAACAGAAAGAGTGAGGAGGGAAGAAAGATAGATAAAGATCCAGTGCACACTTAGGCAGGACCAGAAGCGGTGTATAAACGTGAGTTCAACTGAAATCTGTCACAGCACTCGGTAAACGTGTTGCTCTCTACCAACAGAGTCCAGCTCTCTACCAACAGAGTCCAGCTCTCTACCAACAGAGTCCAGCTCTCTACCAACAGAGTCCAGCTCTCTACTAACAGAGTCCAGCTCTCTACCAATAGAGTCCAGCTCTCTACTAACAGAGTCCAGCTCTCTACCAACAGAGTCCAGCTCTCTACTAACAGAGTCCAGCTCTCTACCAACAGAGTCCAGCTCTCTACTAACAGAGTCCAGCTCTCTACCAACAGAGTCCAGCTTTCTACCAACAGAGTCCAGCTCTCTACTAACAGAGTCCAGCTCTCTACCAACAGAGTCCAGCTCTCTTCCAGCAGAGTCCAGCTCTCTACCAACAGAGTCCAGCTCTCTACCAACAGAGTCCAGCTCTCTACCAACAGAGTCCAGCTCTCTACTAACAGAGTCCAGCTTTCTACCAACAGAGTCCAGCTTTCTACTAACAGAGTCCAGCTCTCTACTAACAGAGTCCTGCTCTCTACCTACAGAGTCCTGCTCTCTGTCAACAGAGTTCTGCTCTCTACCAACAGAGTCCAGCTCTCTACTAACAGAGTCCAGCTCTCTACCAACAGCTCTCTACTAACAGAGTCCAGCTCTCTACTAACAGAGTCCAGCTCTCTACCAACAGAGTCCAGCTCTCTACCAACAGAGTCCAGCTCTCTACCAACAGAGTCCAGCTCTCTACCAACAGAGTCCAGCTCTCTACTAACAGAGTCCAGCTCTCTACCAACAGAGTCCAGCTCTCTTCCAGCAGAGTCCAGCTCTCTACCAACAGAGTCCAGCTCTCTACCAACAGAGTCCAGCTCTCTACCAACAGAGTCCAGCTCTCTACTAACAGAGTCCAGCTTTCTACCAACAGAGTCCAGCTTTCTACTAACAGAGTCCAGCTCTCTGTCTAACAGCTCTCTCCAGCTCTCTACTAACAGAGTCCTGCTCTCTACCTACAGAGTCCTGCTCTCTGTCAACAGAGTTCTGCTCTCTACCAACAGAGTCCAGCTCTCTACCAACAGAGTCCAGCTCTCTACCAACAGAGTCCAGCTTTCTACCAACAGAGTCCAGCTCTCTACTAACAGAGTCCAGCTCTCTACCTACAGAGTCCTGCTCTCTGTCAACAGAGTTCTGCTCTCTACCAACAGAGTCCAGCTCTCTACCAACAGAGTCCAGCTCTCTACCAACAGAGTCAAGCTCTCTACTAACAGAGTCCAGCTTTCTACCAACAGAGTCCAGCTTTCTACTAACAGAGTCCAGCTTTCTACTAACAGAGTCCAGCTCTCTACTAACAGAGTCCTGCTCTCTACCTACAGAGTCCTGCTCTCTGTCAACAGAGTTCTGCTCTCTACCAACAGAGTCCAGCTCTCTACCAACAGAGTCCAGCTCTCTACCTACAGAGTCCAGCTCTCTACCAACAGAGTCCAGCTCTCTACCAGCAGAGTCCAGCTCTCTACCAACAGAGTCCAGCTCACTACCTACAGAGTCCTGCTCTCTACTAACAGAGTCCAGCTCTCTACCAACAGAGTCCTGCTCTCTACCAACAGAGTCCAGCTCACTACCAACAGAGTCCTGCTCTCTACCAACAGAGTCCAGCTCACTACCTACAGAGTCCAGCTCACTACTAACAGAGTCCAGCTGTCTGCCAACAGAGTCCAGCTCACTACCTACAGAGTCCAGCTCACTACCTAAAGAGTCCAGCTCACTACCTACAGAGTCCAGCTCACTAGCAACAGAGTCCAGCTCTCTACTAACAGAGTCCAGCTCTCTACCAACAGAGTCCAGCTCTCTACTATGTGCACTTCATCACTTCCCGCTAGCAGGAAACGGTGCGGTGTGATAATGTGCTGGGAACTACCTGCTGAACTCACACCATTAGGAGCAGTGCAGTGTTAGTGTGCAGTACACAAATGAGACACAGCCTAAGAGAAAGACAGACTACGCGGTGAAGTAGAGACAGAAAGAAAGAGACAGATGGTGAGAGAAATGGAAAAGGATTGAAAGAATAATAGTGAAAATGGAATGAGAAAATATAATGAGTGAGAGAGAGAGATCCGACTCCTTAGAAAGGAACAGAGAGGGAGATGGAGGAGACGGATGGAGAAAAAGATCAATAAAGAGAGAAAAGGGAGTGTGAGAAAGAAAAAAGAAAGAAGAGAGGAGCAGAAAAAGAGAGGGGTTTGTTAGAGAAAGCAGATAGTAAGACGTGGAGAGAGAAGTAGAGGGAGATCTCTGCTACAAGAAAGACAAAGATATAGAAAGAAAAAAGAAAAGGAGAAAGTGATACAGAAAGAGAAAGTGGCAGCGAGAGTGATGTCCTAAGAGAAAGACAAGAAAAGAGAGAGAAAGAGAAAAATAGAAACAGAGAAGGTAACTGATAGAGAGAGAGAGAGAGAGAGAGAGAGAGCGTGAGTAACAGAAATACAGAGTGATGGTGACGGAAAGTAAGGGGGAGGGGGTGAGAGAGAGAGAAAGAGACCGATGGTGATAGAGAGAGATAGAGAGAAAATGACAGGGAGAGGGGAGAGGGGAGAGAGAGTGAAGGAGTATGAGAGACAGAGACGATATTCTGAAAAAGAGAGAGAGAGAGAGAGAGAGAGAGAGAGAGAGAGAGAGAGAGAGAGAGAGAGATCAGACTCTTAGAAAGGAACAGAGAGGGAGATGGAAGAGACAGACGTAGAAAAATATCAATAAAGCGAGAGGGAGTGTGAGAAAGAAAAAAGAAGCAGAAAAATAGAGAGAGAGAGAGAAACAGAGTGATGTTCTGAAAAGAGATAGAAAGAGAAAATAGTAACAGAAGGTAACTGATAGGGAGAGAGGGAGAGAGAGATGAAATAAGAGGAACAGAAAGTGATGTTCTGAAAAGAGAGAAAGAGAAAATTGGTAACAGACAGTGTTAAGTGATGGGGTGAGAGAGAGAGGGAAAGAGAGGGAAAGAGAGGGAGAGAGGGGGAGAGAGAGAGAGAGAGAGAGAGAGAGAGAGAGACCGTGAGTAAGAGAAACACAGAGTGATGTTCTGAATAAAAAAAGAGAGAGAAAATTGGTAACCAAAAGTAAGAGGGAGAGAGAGAGAGAGAGAGAGAGAGAGACCGATGGTGGGAGAGAGAGATAGAGAGAAAGTGACAGGGAGAGGGGAGAGAGAGCGAAGGAGTATGAGAGACAGAGACGATGTTCTGAAAAAAGAGAAAGAGAAAATTGGTAACAGAAAAGGTGACTGAGAGAGAGAGAGAGAGAGAGAGAGAGAGAGAGAGAAAGAGAGAGAGTAAAATGCTATATTAAATACTTTCTCGGTTTATATCCCGGTTCTGTCCGGGTTCTGTCCCGGTTCTGTCCGGGTTCTGTCCGGGTTCTGTCCGGGTTCTGTACCGGTTCTGTCCCGGTTCTGTCCCGGTTCTGTCCGGGTTCTGTCCCGGTTCTGTCCGGGTTGATAGAGGATAACGGTAGAACAGACTCCGGGAACTCAGGTTAGTGTTCTCGCGAGGGTTTTGGATATTTCGTACAGATTGCATTACCCGTTATGTATGTGTCCTATATGCTGATCATACCTGCTGTTCTCCTCTCCGCCGTTAGAAGCGGATCACGGGAGCAGTGAACTCCAGGTGTGAATGTGAACTTCGCTGATATGAGCCTGAGCCTAATCTCGGGGGCACCGCCTTAAGGCAGGGGAGTGAAACCCCTCTTAGTCATACGGCGGGAGACACGGCCGTCTGACGTGCACTAAGGGGCTCGTGCGTGGTGTGTTGCCCATATAGGCGGATACGAGAGCATATAAATGTGAGCCGCTATGCGCCAGTCCAGCGGTTATACTGGGAGCCACGCGGGGAGCCAGCGGAGCACCAGAACATCTGCAGTGAAGGTAAACTGAGAGGACTGTTCCTTTTCTATCAGGTGCGCTGAGGAGGAGGATGATGATGATTCTTCTTATCTTATATATTTATATATAATTATATTATTTATATTATTTCTACATTATTTATAATATTTATTTCCAATAAAGAGATTTATTTCCCACGAGGAATGAAAAGGCTCAATTACGTCATAAAGTGCAACTTTTAAATTCTGTATCTTTTCAATTTACTGAATGGACACTCTGCCCTGAGGCTCGAGACCGCTAGTGGTGAGGAATAGCAGTGATTATTATTTAGTCCATTTGTATTAATCAGTGAGTTATGCCATATTCAGTAATCACCATAGTACTTTATTACTACTGTTATAATGTTGTTACCATGGCGACCTGCTTTGAGGCTAAAGTGAGCTGTATGTGAAGTTGTTTTAATGTTTGATGTTTGAATGCGTCTCCTATCAAAACTTTTCTGAGGGATTCCGTCTTGGCTTTACTCTGGTGTCCTCTCGTTGATATGGTATAGCCTACTGTGTATAAGTCAGTGAGTCAGTTGTAGTGTTGTAGTGAAATGAGTTTGGGTTGCCAGATATACCCAATAAGTTTTGTTTGTTTGGTTTAACTTAACATCTTTCCGTCTGTCTTCTGCCCCTATCTGTTTACATACTGTTTGTCTTAGTTTACTCACCTTCTCTGTGTTATCTTTCTCACTGGACATCCCTTCATAGTATGTGCAGTTCCCTTACACATTATGATTAAATGGGAATAATGGGAATTCCACCAATATCATTCCTTCTCATCATATTTCATCTTAAAGATGTAATACTACTACTAATAACAATCATATGTTTTATTGATAGAGCATTTTTATGCCAATGGCAGCACTACATGCTTTACAGGGTGGTATTAATAGTAATAGATAAAACTAGAATAGAATATTAGAATAGAATATTAATATAATTATAGTTGTTTATATTTATTTAGTTATTTATTATTTTTTTTAGATTATTTTTTAGACTGTTAGATAAAAACTCTAAGGGATATGTTGATTGAGTGGTAAATAAAATGTCTTCATATCCTGTAGGTTCACTAATTGTTTTGGACTGAAAGTGGATAAATTTGCACTGTAGAGGCTCTGTTGACAATTGCATTGCATTTACATCTGCAAAACTATATTAATAATAAATAACATAAACTGCGCATAGTCATCTGTGCCACAAGGTTACTAAGGCATAGCTGCAGTTCGCTGTATGCTAATAAGCTGAAGTGTAAATACAGTAATTACCCAACTTTATATCTGAATAAAATACCTTTGCCAATTCCGTAAATATATACACATAAAGAGGATATTTTATGTTTTTATTTCTTTTCCTGTTTTTGTCACGTCCTTTATGTAGCATCTAAGCATGAAAATAGTCTATAAAGGTATAAATGCCAGAGGGAGAAACCGTATCCCACGGAAACCACTTTTCCAGCCCTCTGTTACATAGTGACATCATCTCGTAACACTAATTGCCCGCCTACCTAAAAACTTGGCAACCCCTTATACAATGCTACTGCATTCATCTGCTCAGGTGGCTAACCACCCTGGGCTAATGTTGCCATCAGGGCTCTACAGGTTATAGGTCAAAAGTAATTTGGAGATAAGCTGACCCATCTGGTCATACCAGACACATTCCTCTTACATTTAGGGTGTGGTGACACGGTGTATAAAACCTCTGTGACAAGGTTCTGTCTCCGGACTGAGTTAGGCTGAGTTCAGACTGTGCTGGACTGGCCTGTCTTTGGGCGAGAGATGTGAGTGAACTGCGATCGCCTTGAAATCAACTACTCCAACATCTCCAGCCTTCAGTCTCCTCACTCTACCCTTCTGTGCAAGCAAGCAAAGAAACTACAGTGCCAAGATCAGTGGTATTGGAGTCCACTATATCATAACCTATATATCATTTCTTTTATTTCAGAAATATGGAAATCAAACCACTTTTAAGGAGGCTTGGCGCGGTGGTCCGGGCCTTTTTCACCTTCCTCTTCGCCCTGGTGGTGCTTGGAGTGGTACTGTGGGCTTACATCAAGGGCTTCCCAATTGTCACTTCCCAGTACGGCATCATCTCCTTTGGCTTCTATGGTCTCCTGCTTAGTCTCCACCTGCTGATCCAGAGCATTTTTGCCTTTGTGGAGCACCGGCGGATGCGTGCCCGGCGCGAGCCCTGCTCCTTCACCAAGACTATCGGCTTCACCATCTCCGCTTACCAGGAAGACCCCACATACCTGCGAGAATGCTTGCAGTCGGTCAGGGCGCTCCAGTATCCAGCTGAGCTTCTCCGAATCATCATGGTGGTGGACGGGAACTCGGAAGACGACCGCTACATGATGGAGATGTTCCGCGAGGTCTTTGCCGACCAGGATCCCGGCTGCTATGTGTGGGAGAACAATTACCACACATGGAACCCCACAGCACAGCAGGCCCAGACGGCTGGTCCGGCGGGGGATGCTGAAATGGGATTTGAGGAGGACCCCCAGCGCAGGGAGGTGGAGGAGCTGATCAGAAGAAAGAGATGTGTTTGCATCATGCAAAAGTGGGGAGGCAAAAGAGAAGTGATGTACACGGCCTTCAAAGCACTCGGACAGTCAGTGGACTACATACAGGTAAGCAGACACTTGGGTTTAATGTAAAAGGGTCCTATAATGATACATTGAATTTAAAAATGCTAAATTGTCAGATGTAAAGTTGTGCAGAGTGCTTTGATGTGACCTTTTCACACCAACCACTTTGTTTACATCCCAAGACATGCACATGGCAGAAACTCCTAAAGGAATTAGTCTAGTTTCAATAGCACAGTGCCAGTCAAAGGTTTAGACATGGCTACCAATAGCAGCTTCTCCTATTTTCAGCTTAATGCTTAACTTTAGAATAAAAATCAAGAGATCAAACTATAAAATAGCACTTATGGAATAAAACAGCCCACCTTAAACACCTCCAAAACTTCACAGGAGGATAAGAGTCCGTTTTTGGTAACACTTTCTACGAATCATAATCCATAATGCATTATAAGTGCATTCATAAAGATCTATAAAGCATTATGAATCACGTAAGCCTTTGAACCTGTACATAAATGTTCACCATTATGGCTGGGACCTGTATCATAAACCTTAATACATTCATTTACATAATGCATTCATTCATAGAGCTGACCAATAACATCACTGTATCTAGAGTCTGGTGAGAAGGCTCGTAAATGTTCGTTAGATGTCATGTGCACTTCCAAATCATTTTCATTTGGAAGACACTGAGGAACATTCGAGAGTGGCCTCACTTTGGATCCTTCTAAAGCAAAGTTATGATGCTGGTTTGTGTTAATAACGAACAAATATACACATTATAATGCATTATGCCACTTTATGTGCTATGAAGCCTTATACTGTTGCACAATACCAATTTGTGTATGATTATGAATGCTAGTGCACAGTTTCAAAGGCTTATGTCCATTATTATAAAGCCTTATAGAGACTTTATAGATCTCAATGCATGCACTTATAATGCATTATGAATACCTGATTCATAGAAGGTGTTATCAATGTTTGTGGAGTGAACTATATATTAGAGGTGGCAATATGGCACAAATATAAAGACACATGGTTTCAGACATCTCAACTGTGGAGCGCAAGGCTGTAGAGTCTTTAAGATCCATTGAACAACATCCATTTAGTTTAGTGTATCTAAACTTTTGACTGGTACTGTATAATACCGTATGCGCAAAACCCGACTAGCTTTCCTCCACTTCATCCACACTGAGCTGTTTTATTCTGCTGGGTACAAAAACTCCCATCTCTTTCATTTTAGCAGATTATAGCAATTATAGCAATTAGAGCAATAACACGCCCCACAGAAAGGAATGGAAGAATGAGGAAGAATATCAATACTGACTAACTCCAGTTCCTATCCTCAGGGATGCTGTGTATGAAGATACACAGATGTACACAGAAGTTCTACTATAAGGATCCCATTGGGGCAATACTTGGTTTGACCATATGGTTTCCATTTGGCATCCAGAGGGTCTATAAACTTTGAACGACTTTGACGTTTAACTGTGGAAAAGGCAGTTCAGTCTACTCCTACTTCTACATTTAGATTTTGATTTGAATTATTGGGTACAGTAAGTTCTATCAATGAATCGTTGGGTAATTTGATGCCTTTCAGACTCACCCATACATGACTCATGACTCGATTCACTAGAGAAAAAAACTACAGGCTTATAGACTCACAGGGCCAGACGTGATCTCATGGTGGGAATACATTGTTGAGATGACTTGTTAAACTTTTAAAGCTGGACTGTGTCAGAATGGACCACTAGCAAGGGTACGTTGCTGTAAAACCTGCCCACAAACAAACATAAGTCAGCTAGCAACACAAACACTAACAGTGGCTAACGGAAGTGTGCTTCAAGACCTGCCTGCTGAAACATCAGCAAGCTGGTATCTGAGTTCTGATGGCCTAGGTGGGTCTTTGATGGTGGTCGAGCAGGTGGACGTTCAGCCGGACCAGACCAAAACATGATGGTGGATGGGCATTTTATATTTTTATCATTTGAGTTTGATAATGATTTCACTGGTCTGCCAACAACATTTCGAACGTACTGATTGACTAGCTTGGTCATGCTGTACAAACTGCCTGGACACGCTGGTCTACCAACTGGTTAAGCTGGTTAAGCCAGGCACATGGGATTCCATATCAATGGCTATGACAAGCCAAGATAGTTTCCAGGAAAGTCCGTCATATGTATTCCTGACAATCTCCTCTTCCCTTCTTGTTGTTCCTCACAGGTTTGTGACTCAGACACTAAGCTGGATCCTTTGGCCACAGTAGAGCTGGTTAAGGTACTCGAGAGCGACCCCAAGTATGGTGCAGTGGGTGGTGACGTGATGATCCTCAACCTGAAGGACTCTTATATCAGCTTCATGAGCAGCCTCCGATACTGGATGGCCTTCAACGTGGAGAGAGCCTGCCAGTCCTTCTTTGACTGCGTCTCTTGTATCAGTGGCCCCTTAGGTAAACCAAAGTTTGTACCCTAACGTTACTAATTACAAGGATCCCCCAGTGTTTTAAGTCATCATGTCTTTCTGCACATGTCTTTAGTGTGCTGTCGATTGGCATAGACCAGTAGTTTCAGCCCATTTCCCTGTACTTAGAATTCAGATTGACCTGGAAAGGACCTGCCCATGTCAGGGTCAGCAGTTTGACTGCTTGACTGTTAGTCTCACAGGCATGGATTCCAGCTCATCTAATGGTGGTGATTCGCCATGTACGTTGAGAGCAGGGATTTAAAGCTTCAGGCTTAGTCCTAGGCATCTTTCGTAGTTACGGCAAGTCATGTTTTTGGCGAAATGCGGTATCAGGGAGGGTTTCTAAGCGTGCTAAGCATTTTGTCTTGACCTAATTTCTTTATACAAATTTTCCCCGTCCTCTGGTAGGTCATGATATACTCAAAACCTTCTCAAGGCAGTCAAAAGTTACTACACTGATGATATGAAAACAGTAATCATGTCTTTAAGATAATATGATGAATCAGAACCAGAGATAGAAACTGCGGTAAAGGGGAGGTTAGTTGTGTATCGTCGCTGTCCAAAGAAAAACAAGTATCTCCAAAATGGCAACTTTATAGGAAATGCCAAAAACCTCATTCAGTTTTAATGTAAGTCAATAGAACCACATATCCTTCCAAGCACTTCTGGGCCATTTCAGTTGGTCCGTTCATCATGCAAACCTCACACGGTGTAAACGGCAGCAGCTGTTTTCAAATGATGCATAAAAGTCAAAATGGACAAAAATGGAGGTACATGCTTTTCATTGGACAACGACGATTTGTGATATGTGGACACCGGACCATCACACCAATATGAGCTTGTTGGACATCCTTTTCCAATGCATAGGCATTAATATGGAGGTGGCCTCCATCTTTGAGGCTACAACAGAAAGGTTTTCCCCAAAGATTTTGAGGAGTGGGTTCAGCCATTTTTGCCCTCTCACTCAAAGACGCATTTGTGAGGTTAGGCAGTAATGTCGGACAAGGTTTGGCATTCTAGCTTGATGTTCTGGTCATCTCAAAGAGTTCACTGGAATTAAAATCAGGGTTTACTCAACACCTAGCCTGACGAATGAATTCTTAATGGACTTCGTCATGCTGAAGGGATTTCCCCAAAGTGTTGCCACAAAGTCGGAAGCATATGATTATCTAAAGTCCCCTTAAGTCTATGTGCTGTGCAATGGTGGATGAAGATGATTGGACACTCCTAGGCTACACTTTATTGAGGCTGCACCTCCCGCTCTTAGTGTTTAGCCAATATACATTCAGTAGACCTTTCCAATGGACCTCCTTGCAGGAGCAAACTGTCCTGTGAAATCTGGCACATTTCAAATGGAAACCTTTCCAAGCTAACCAATCGTGTAGTAGTTGAGTCTTTATTGTCCCAGTGAGAGTTCAAGTCATTTGTGAACATGAAACATAAAATTAAATTTTCTGGCCAATCATTTGGCAGCAATTCCTGTGTGAATCCAAACCTTGGGACTGTGGGATTAACATTACAGCCCACTGGAACTAAAGAGTTCATCCCAAACCCTGTATATACCGTACTATATCGGGGATTCACATTATTTACTGTAAGAAAATATATATTAATGAAAATGCTGACACTGCATGTCTCAATTTGCTTCCTGTTATGTGCTTCAGGTCTGTATAGGAATGACCTCCTACAACAGTTTCTGGAATCTTGGTACAACCAGAAGTTTCTTGGGACACACTGCACTTTTGGAGATGATCGCCATCTCACCAATCGTATGCTAAGCATGGGCTACGCCACCAAGTGAGTACTGTCCTGTTTTTAACACTGCAAGTGGACTTTCATTAGAGATTAGAGGAATGTGAGAATGATCTGTGATTGCTGATATAGGATGTCATATATATATATATATATAGGTGCAGCCTATATAAAACCTATATAAAGTGTGATATTGATATATATATATATATATATATATATATATATATATATATATATATATATATATATATATATATATATATATATATATATATATATATATATATATGTATATCACATCTTTTAAAATATTTGACCATGTTACCAATAAGACGACCTTTATAAGGCATTAGTGAATGGTTTCAATTAGTTTACTACATTAATGAGCAATTCATTTGCATAATAATGAAGAGCTCACATCTTTTTTAATGCGGTATAACTGCTTATTGACATGTGTTTATGACTTCATTATAGCCATTAATAAACAAATTGAAACCATTAATCAGCTCTTTATATTAGCAGCCTTCTTCTAATATGGTACTAGTTAAACCTAAACACTGTTGAGTAAGCTGTAATACCACAATTCTTTAAAAATTTATGTTGCGTGTCATGTTTTTCTTTATTTACTATGATTATAAGTATTATTTTAATATGTATTTTTAATAAGTCAATTTTTTTATATCATTAGCAGTGGTGGGTAATGCCTAGTTCAATTGTACTTGTGCATTTTTTCACTGGTAATACTTGTATAATTGTATAGAAAGAACTTAGTTCCATGTTATCCATTCACTTTCACTTCCTAGTTCCTTTCCCTTGGGTTTAATTTAATTCTGTTCTGATGGTTTACCAACTACAATACTTTGGTAAAGCTCACGTTCAAACTTTATCATTTCACTTTAGACCAATATGATAGCAGGAGGGAAGAATAACGTCTTAGTTTTTACAGTTAAGGCTATTGCTAATTGCTATTGCTAATGCCCAACTCAAATCCAAACGTTTTCCTGTAATTACTTAAGCCAAGAATGGAAGTCTGACCATCTGTTGTTCTGCTTTGGTCAGGTACACAGCTCGCTCAAAGTGCTACACGGAGACACCAGCCCAGTTCCTCCGGTGGTTAAACCAACAGACCCGATGGACCAAGTCTTACTTTCGTGAGTGGCTCTACAATGCCATGTGGTGGCACAAGCATCACCTTTGGATGACCTATGAGTCCATTATATCTGGCGTCTTCCCCTTCTTTGTCACGGCCACCATCATCCGAATCTTCTGGGTGGGCTCGCTGTGGGATATCCTGTGGGTGCTTTGCTGCATTCAGCTGATCGGTCTGATTAAGGCGGCTTATGCTTGCATCCTACGCCAGAGCATGGTCATGGTCTTCATGTCCCTGTACTCTGCCCTCTACATGACCAGTCTCCTGCCTGCCAAGTACTTCGCCATCATCACCATGAACAAGAGCAGCTGGGGGACTTCGGGCCGCCGCAAGATTGTGGGCAATTACATGCCCCTGCTCCCGCTGTCCGTGTGGGCGGCCATCTTGTTGAGCGGCTTGGGCTACACAATCTACAAGGAAAGCGAGCGGAATTGGACTGAACCCAGAAAGCAAGAGGAGATCAAGTTTTTGGTGTTTGGCGCTGTGGCGTACGTCTGTTACTGGCTCATAATGTGCTTCCTCTACTGGGTGTGGTTTCGTAGGCTGTGCCGAAAACGCAGGCAGAGTTACAATGTGAGTGTGTAGTGTAGTTTTTATCTGTACCTGAACATTTTTTTATTTATTACTATGTGGAGAGAATATATTATGTTTTTATTTAAGTTCTGTTGAATTGTTTAAAGCACAGCAGTCAATTTAATGTATGAGGCATTGGTTTTAAAATGTAGAGACATGTTTAATGTATGTTCTTGGTTTATTAAAAGGTTCCAGCATTTTGGCCATACTTAAATGGTCACGAAACTAAAACAATTTGTTTACGTCCCGAACCTCGAATTAACTGAACATCAGGACGTGCAATTCCCTTGCAACCACGACCTCGATGCTGATGATACTGTTGTTTAATTTATTACTAGCTATTAATATAATGTTTGGAGGGGATTCTGACTTTTAACTGTTTCATTACAAGCACTTTCTGGGATCAGAGCTGCTGCAGTGTGCAGTGGTGTGTTGCACTTGGTTTGGGTTCATGTGACTGTACATTTGCACTTGAATGTCTATTTATGTGTATTTATTGTAATATGAGAACAAACTGACGAGAACATTTTGAAGATGTGAATAATCAGATGATTTTGAGTGTTGACGTTGTTTGTGAGAATAAAATATTTTTCTCAGTGTTATATGAGGTCGTGTTCTCCTTCTAGTAGTCATAATGATCATTTATTTGATCAGATATTTATCTAATGGTTTATTTTCTGAATTAAATTACATGTCATTTGAGCCCATGCATATGACTATATGAATAAGTATGTATACAAAATTGCAATGAAATTTAAAAAGTGTATATATCTTGCATAGTTACTGGGTGATTTGAGAACTCAAGATATTGAACTATAAAATAGCACATATGGAATAATGCAGACCACCTTGAAAACCTCCCAGATGGAAATTTACAGGAGGAAAAAACAGCTGCCCACCATGAATATTCACACAATTGAAAGAGTATATATTAGAAATATATACTAGTATATATACAGGGGTTGGACAATGAACTTGAAACACCTGGTTTTAGACCACAATCATTTATTAGTATGGTGTAGGGCCTCCTTTTGCGGCCAATACAGCGTCAGTTTGTCTTGGGAATGACATATACTGCATCCTGCACAGTGGTCAGAGGGAGTTTAAGCCATTCTTCTTGCAGGATAGTGGCCAGGTCACTACGTGATGCTGGTATAGGTTCATCCTTCTTGGTGGTATGCTCTTACTGGTGCAATGTGCAATTAATGAAGATTGGCCACCAGTCTGGTCCAATTTAGCCATGAGACCTCCCACACTACAATGACAGGTGTTTTAGTTTCATTGTCCAACCCCTGTATATATATATATATATATATATATATATATATATATCAGTAATGATAAACATAACATGGTGATACATTAAGAGTATATGTGGTAAATCAGAATATATATTGTTTAGACATCTTATCAGTTGGAACTGTTAAGTGTAAGCCTGTAGAGTCTTTAAGATAACCAACAACATCAATTTAGCTGGGTGTGTCCAAACTTTTGACTGGTACTGTACATGTACATGTGCATGTAGTTATTATTGCTAATACACTTTTATTACCATTTAGTTAAATATATATATATATATATATATATATATATATATATATATATATATATATATATATATATATATATATATATATACCACAGGGATTCTTCACCTAACATTGTACATTACTACTGCTCAGGATAAGGCTGTGCAAAGTCAATAATGGTGGGGTCGCCCATGTCCGACCCATGGACTTGGGCATGGTAAATGATTGGCCTTCAAGTCATACAGAGGGTCTTACTGTTTGTGTACACTGGTTACTAGTTCATCTCACTGAAGGATAGATTGTTGTTTTGTCAGATAACCACTAATAAACTATTACAACCATTCTATGAGATTGTACATTACCATCAGGCAAAGGAGACAAGACTCACGTATGTTTTGTTCATGCATCTTCATGCAAATGACTTCTTATCTTGACATAATTGCATATTTGTCAATAAATTGAGATATATTAGACTAGAGATATATTAGATTCATTTTCTAAAAATACTGACTTCAAAACTTTATTGTCTAAATATCTTAAATAAATAAAGCTTTTGTCTTAAAATATATAATATAATATAATATAATATAATATAATATAATATAATATAATATAATATAATATAATATAATATAATATAATATAATATAATACAATATATAAAGTAATATAATATAATATATAACAACATATAACATAATATAATATAATATAATATAATATAATATAATATAATATAATATAATATAATATAATATAATATAATAGATAAAAAATATATTTACAAAATATTGACCTACTATATCATATTAATTATTCATTTTAAAAATATTTTAATTTATTTCTTAATTAATACATTATTTATACATGGTACTCATATTCACTTCAGAAGGCTTATTTTCAAAATATTGACATAATATGTCAAAATAATAACCAGTTTCTGTGTCTTATTAGTGGCCTTTTAATCCCAGAATAATTATTTACTGCCATTAGCAACCTTCATAATAATGTACTGTAGCATCGCATCACCAAATTCAGATAGAAATAAGTCATTATTTTAAAATATTAAGCCATACATCATTATTTTGTGACAGGTAAATATTTCAGGAATTAAATTATTAATTGTAGAACATAAATCAATATTTGAGATGCTAAGCCAGCATTTAAAAAAAGATAGTAATTCTCATATACTGAGTAAATAGATTAAGAAAATCAAATCAATAGCTTAAAAAAGGTCAATATATTGAAAAATATTCTGTATTTTCCAGAATAATAAACATATTACACAAATCGCCTTCCTTAACCATGTGATATGTTTTGCATAAAAACAGCATTACTATGGCTTTATTTCATTTCAGTAATTGATCCTGAGGAATTTGCAGCTGATATTTTAAACAGTCCATTCAAATCATAAACAACCCAACGACCCATCAAATACCACATCTTGCTGTCATTCAGTTTAGACGATGCTGATTCAGTGTGGATACAGCTTCTATCTGTGTCCTGCATAGCAGATAGATAGATAGATAGATAGATAGATAGATAGATAGATACTTTATTGATCCCAGAGGGAAATTCAAGGTTAGTCAAGCAGTTAGTGAAAGTTGGTGGAATAGCTAAATTGTCCGTTACGTTATTTTGGGAATTGTCCACAGCATTGTTTATGGCACAAACATCTCAGAGATTGCATCGGTTGCTAGGTAGAGTAGATTGATAACTGGTTATCTAACACTTAGCATCATATCGACCTCACAAGCGTGCTAAAAAGTTTGTTTGCTCAATGGGAAGGCCTACATGACGCAGGACGGAGCACTATGTGATGGCTGATGAAACTGTTCCATGCGTTTTACACTGGGTGGAGTGCACTGTTTGTATCTGTCACCGTGCAGAAAGAAGTGCCTCATACTATTGAGAAATAGTTTCTGTTGGTCGAAAATCTTTGTCAAGTCACACATGTACATGCCCTGAGACATCTTTTGCAGGGGTCTTATATGAAGTACTTCAATATTGGGTTCAATTCTCAACAGCACATAAAAACGGCAGTAATTTTTGGTTTTCTTTTTTAATTTGATATTTACCAACATTTTCTCATTTGGGATTTATTCTTAGGTAAGTACAGAATGTACAACCACACAAGAGCACATAAGCAGGAACAGTTCTGTGGTTTAAGAAAACCTCATCTTTCTGACGTAGACTTTTTCCAAGCACCTGAATCGTAAGAACATACCTGGGAAGATTTTAGTCAATGAGGCCCAGTGTAACTAAAAGCACTGAACCTTCTAAAGACACTGAAATACAAAAATGTTAAGTGCACTAAATAACAAACATTGCAAGTACGCTATATGGTGAAAAACATACGGACTTGAACGTCTAAGTATGTAAAAAAATTTTAAGAAATCACTTCAATTGTGACGTCACATTTTCACACGTGTGAAGGTGAGTGAAAAGCTTAGGTGCGGAGTCCCTTACAGTACTTCAATACAAACAATATACATTAGACAATAAATATATACAATACTAAACACTAATATCTGTGTTTATAGATATTTACAGTTGTATATAACAGTAATATAAAGTTATGAGGAAAAACCATGACCTATACAGATGTACACATTTCCATATAGCACGGTGGTAAGGCTGAGGTAGATGAGAGATGCAGGGTATATACAGGACGTAGAATATTATTATTATATATATTACCTGATCAGTAGCCTGATGACTCAGGGGAAGAAACTCTCTCGGAGACGGCTGGTTCTTGACTTTATGCTTCAGAATGTTGGACATCCTATTCCAAAACCAGGGCATTAACATTAATGCTGACCTTACACCGAACGATTTTCAAGCGATCTTACTGTCGCAGACAAAATTCCAAAGTCGGAACAAAATCATGAGAATCCTGCTGGATTTGCCTCGCAAGGTGGTCAGCATTGCAGGTTTAAGTCAGTAGGTTTCTCGTCCTGGCGTTCCAAAAAATCAACGGTGTTTAATATTATCATAAGTCGTAGGTCTTGGCTCACACAACCAATAGGAGAGCTCTTTTCAGCTCAAGTCGTGAGCCAAGTACAGGAACGTCTGGTGGAGATTTGACATGGAGGGGAGTCTGGCGAGGGCTCAGAAACAGTTCTTCTGGACTGTTCAAAAGGAGGAGAAGCTGGTGGAGCTGTGTAGCGGAGAAGAGTGCCTCTGTGACGTAACTTCCCATTTCTACCACGAAATCGCTGAAGCTCTCAAAATCTCCGGGGCTAACGCAAGCCCGAGTCATGGGCCTGGGACGTCACAAACGCAAACACATCCAAGAGTTCATTAATGCGCAGTAAACAGTCCGATTCTAAATCACGCATGTTTGTAACGAAGGGTATGCTATGCTAAAGCTAACTAGCTAGCTAAAACACTGCCGAACAGGGCTACAGTTTACATTTAGCCTACCAGTGAACATGATGGAAAATATCAAAATCTAGTTGCAGTCGTGTAAATAGTGACTCCCAGTCTTTGCAAAATCATCATCTGTGACATCATCTGTGAAGTCTTTTGTCCCTCAGGCCATAAGACTGTTCAACTCCTCTCAGTACAGGAAATGAAAAACTGTGTGACACTCTTTCAACTGTGTGACACTCTTTCTTTTGACTCCAATGGACACACCCCCATCTCCGCACACACTCCCTCCTAAATGCCGTTTTTCTATTCATATTGTATTATTCTACTCCATTCTGTACTGTTTACACATTTTGCACTGATCAATTATTTATACTACTGCGTACTTGCACTGTCTGTATGGCTGACAACAGCCATCTTCTTAATTTGCTCAGCAAATGGTATACTACTACCTCCATCTATACTTTACACTTTACACAGACACTAAGGACTCTATTTTTATACTTTCATACTTTATATTGTATCTCTGTCTCTATCTGTACAACTCTATCTTGCTTCTTTTGTTACTTCTGTATAGTTTGTATATCTGCTACTGGATGCCTTGAATTTCCCTCCGGGATCAATAAAGTATCTATCTATCTATCTATCTATCTATCTATCTATCTATCTATCTATCTATCGATGTATCTATCTATCTATCTATCTATCTATCTATCTATCTATCTATCTATCTATCTATCTATCTATCTATCTATCTATCTATCTATCTATCTATCTATTTGTCTGTCTGTCTGTCTGTCTGTCTGTCTGTCTGTCTATCTATCCACCTATCTATCTATCTATCTATCTATCTATCTATCTATCTATCTATCTATCTATCCATCCATCCATCCATCCATCCATCCATCCATCCATCCATCCATCCATCCATCCATCCATCTATCTATCTATCTATCTATCTATCTATCTATCTATCTATCTATCTATCTATCTATTTAGCCTATTAAATGTCTTTTCGAAGTCCTCTAGTGTATGGTTAGCATAACCCCTATAATAGCCTACACTCTCTAATAGCCTCCAGGTTTTGTGCTGAAGTTAGGATTAGGATTAGGTTAAGGGGTAGATTTGCTAGCGTGTACACTCTCTAAGCTTGTACTTTGGGACTTTTAGCCCTGACATTATATCAAGTAAGGGTCTCTGACTTTGGCACAGTACAAATTTCTACTCCTTGTGGTACTGAAGGAATCTGCCTGGCCATAACCCAAAATGTTCAAGAGTCAACGATTTTATTCAGTCCTAGTTGTACTTTTTGACCAAAGCAGAGATATGTTATGTGTATCCGAGCAACACTGGATTACACCCTCGGGGCACAAAGTAATCATGTACTTATCATTGAATATGATGGTGTTTATGTGGTCATTTTCAGTTTTAATTTGAGACTACGTGTGCTTTCACTATTGACTCACCCAAAGAACTTTCAGTACCACTGTGATCTAACACTTCCAGCATCTCTCAGTATGAAATGTCTAATGGGGACCTAATTCCCAACAAGCCTTGAACCTTGGCAAACAGGGCCAGAAAAATATGCACTGACACTGCTGATGTCATGAATGCTGCTGGAGTGCGTGTTTATAAGAGGAAAGGTAGTTTCAACCTTAACCCAGAAGGCGTGTGAAGGTGTAGGAAGTAGTAAAATTAGGGGTCGTTATGTTAATAATTGTCAGTATGGGTTTGTTGACTGATGTTTAGCACATAAAACTCTTGGTTCATACTGCATTACACAACTTAGAGACACAGAGAATTGATTTTTCTGTTGTCCATGCTGATACAAGCATGTACAATCCCAATCCAAAAATTGCTTTATCTGAATATTATCCCTGTCCAAAGAAAATTAAGCATCTCCAGAATGGCAATTTTACAGGAGAGGGCAAAAACCTCATTTTACTTTGTCAATGGAATTTCTTTCCAGGCAATTTTGGGCCATTTGTCTTTTTCTATATGTCATGAAATGTACACAGTGTGACTTATATAATATATCAAAGTAAAAATTGATTTAAAAAAAGGATATCGATGTTTTTCTTTGGGCCGCGACAATATACAGTGCATTGTACAGCGCTGTGCCAAAGTCTGAGACCACCTTACACTGTCCTTAGGTATATCCAGTATATCATTTATTTTCCAGGCCATGAAAAAGAGCAGTAAATATGCACCTATGACCTAAACACTATGACATTACGCTGTTGTGCCACCAAAACAGGACTGAACCGCCAAATTATGGGCTCTATAAGACCTCTGAATGTACCCTGTATCTGACATCAGACTGTTAGCAGCAGTTCCTTTAAGTCCTGTAAGTTGTGAAGTTGGACCCCCTGAGAACCAGCTTTGTTGTTCCTGCGTAGCCCTAAAGATGCTCTTGAGATGGTTTGAAATCTGGGGAATTTGAAAACAAGGGCAACACCTTCCTTTTCTCAACAGGGTTTGCAGTGTGGCAGGTCTTGGTGTCCGGCTGATAGACGTTACGCTAATCAGGTATTATTCTATTTCCTAGAATTCCCTTCCTTAATGCCTGGACTCAGGGATTCCTAGTAGAACACTGCTCATCACACTTCCTCCACTTGTTCTCTTCACACAGTTTGAATGCACGCATGCTCATTAAAGGTCCCTTCAAAGGTTGACAGGGCATAGCCAGAGCCTTTTAATCGGTCTACTGCTACTCACCACAGTAGCCATTCTGTCAGTTCGGACCAGGCGGGATAGCCCTTGCTATCCGCACACATTAATGAAACTCGGGTTCCCAACAATTCATCCAGACGTTTAGGCCTGCCTATTTCTCTTACATCCAACATTGTAAGTATGAGAACCAACTGTTTACTTGTCATCTAAAATATCCCAGACCACAGCTGTTACGAGAATGTCATCTTAAGATGGGCATCTGAATGATTTGCCTTTCCTAAACGGAGTATGTAATCAAAGGCGTAGTTTAAATTGGAGAAAGTGGGGACTAAAGAAATACAATTACATCACCCAGTTTTTTTAGAGGGCTTCGGAGCCATTTTCCCATGAAAAAAATTCAGATTCAGATTTTATAATGAGCTTTTATATGAACTCAAGAGGAAAGAATGTGATTTTGGTTTGGATCTTTGTAGTAGACTACAAACGAACTGCATGCATAAGGACCGCTATGATGATGATCTGCGTGATGAGCTGGCATAGAATAATCTCCAGGCCCAATAAGATTAGCAGATGCCATGACGCATTTTTCATTATTTTTTACATCATATGTTCTTATATAAAGACCTGCGTTATCTCCGTCCCCCTGACCCACGCCCACGGAGACCTAGCTCATACACAGTAATGAACATACCTCCCTTTCCACCTAAATAGCTGTTCCAAGCCTAATGGTGGGTCAAAACAAGAAATGGGTGTTGAGCGCCCTCCAGCCAGTGGCGCCATTCTTCGAAAGCCAGTTTGATGACTTGCAGTTTCCTATCCCCATTTTTGAAATTCTTATTGAGAGGAGTCAATTAATGAGGAAGGTACACAACTGGACACAATTTCTTGGGTGTACTACTGTGCTGGGACAAAATAGAACCCACCTCCACGGATGAGGCATTAACCTCGACCACAAATGGTTCAGTGGGGTCCGGATGCTTGAACAAAGGTGCGGTAGATTCCACACCCTTGCCTGGGTATGGTACCTGAGTTCTCTGTGGACGAAGACAACAGTCACATAGTACATGGCCGGCAGCACCACAGTACATGCAGAGACGAAGCTTCTAGTAGCTGGACGGACTTGAAGGGTTGCCATGGGCATGTGCTGTGGCATCTGGGATGCACAATCAAATGTGGTCCGATGGGAAACAGGAACTGAGCTGTGCTTGTGTTGGTCCTAACGGATGGTTGGTGATATGAGTTCATCCAAAGAATGAACCCTCATCCCTGCACGCCAACTCTTTAAGAATGTCCAGATTACATCTGTTAGGATAAATGATTATTAAAGCTGGCTCGTTAGTATTTTGTCAGAATCAACAAACTTAATGCTTAGCTTAGCTAAAAGCAGTATGAGGTTTATTAAACAAGTTAGTGGTTTGGCTCAACAGCAATAGCCATGCAATCATAACAGAGGGGTAAGGCGGAGTCATAACCAGGAGGACAGGCAGATGTTGAAAACCAGTAGTTTCTGCAAAATGTAAATATTACAAGTGTAATAATTACAAGTACCTTTTAGAATAATATTTTAAGGAAATAGAAATGTATTTTAATATGTACTTAAGAATATTTAAATGAATCTAGGTGGTGTCTCAAAATAGCACATGACGTCACGTGTCCAGTCACATCCCGTTCCTCATCTCCTCAGTTCTAACACACCTGTTTGTCATTACATCTGCTTGCTTATATACCCCTGGTTTTCTCACTTACCTTGTGAAGTATTGCCAACCCCATTGCATACTGAACGTTCTCTCTTGTTATTTCCGTTTGCTGTTTTTGGTTTTCTCCTCTTGGATTTTCCCCTTGGTTTGTTTGCTAGTTTATACAAGTTAGCAGTTAGGCTCAACAGCAATAGCTGGGCGATAATTACAGAAGGGTAAGGCGGAGTCATAACCAGGAGGACAGGCAGATGCTGAAAACCAGTAGTTTCTACTGTGAGAAAACCTGGGGTATATAGGCAAGCAGATGTAATGACAAACAGGTGTGTTAGAACTTGGGAGATGAGGAACGGGAAAACGGGATGTGACTGAAGAGTTACAGACACGTGACGTCATGTACTATTTTGAGACACCACCTAGATTAATTTGAAGATTCTTAAGTACATATTAAAATACATTTCTATTTCATAGAATAAAATATATTTCTAAAAGGTACTTGTAATTATTACACTTGTAATATTTACATTTTGTATTTAGCACACAAAACAATAATGTGCTTGGAATGTACTTGCTGATATTGAAGTACATTTCTGTACATTAAAACATACTTTTATACATTTTTACCTGGGATATATGAAAATGTGTAAAAATGTACAAAACTACTAACACAATTTATAAGACCCAGAGAACTGAATGAACAAGGGTCAATGGCACCGGTAATTGCCTACTTGGGTTTCCTTCTGGGTGCAGCTATTTGTGCAACTATTCTACAATTACAGGACCACCACAGAGCAAGTATTATGTGGGTGGTGGATCATTCTCAGCACTGCATTGACACTGAGGTGGTGGTGGTGTGTTAGTGTGTGTTGTGCTGGTGTGTTAGTGGATCGGACGCAGTCTCCACTCACTGTCCACTCCTACCTTGATGGTTCATCTTGTAGATGTACAGTCAGAGATGATAGCTCATCTGCTGCTGCACAGTGCAGTGTAGGTCATCTTCTAGCACTTCTTCAGTGGGCACAGGGCGCTGTTCACAGGACGCTGTTGCCTGGATGGTTTTGGTAGCAGGACTATTCTCAGTTCAGCAGTGTTAGACACTGCTGCATCTGATCCACTCACACCAGCTCAATATGTCACTGAGAATGATCAACCACACACATAATACCTGCTCTGTTGTGGTCCTGGATATATTTGAACATTAAATTAGTACATATATATATATATAAATATGTATATACAATTTTAACCAATAAAGTTACATTAAAAATTGTAAAAACTTCATTAAAAATTAAATTTCCTAAAAATAGCGCTCTTGTTGGTCTGAAGCTTTTAGTTCTCACCAGTAGAGCAAAGTCGGATGTGGGCCAGCCGGTACCACTGTTACTCATTCCTGTTCTGTCTCCTTACGTGGTCTTAGTTTGCATCATCAAGCGTGATGCTGAACAGGGAATTTTCCATCGCCTCAGTGCCTCCATAGGACTGCTTGTATAATGACAGGGCTGTGCCTGTTTGGTCATGTTTGAGTAACAGTTTAATCTCGCAGACAAAGCCGCACACTCAGATAAGCGGTGGGAAAAGATGAAAAAGTCCAGATCTACAAATCCCTCTTTCCCATTCCTTGAGGTTGGATCTCGCCAAGGAGAGTGACTTACTCGCCTGGTGCATGTTTGCAATTATCCGCACCCTTCCCACCCTGTCTCACTCACCCTCCCTGAGTCAGAGGCTTCCGAGTTTTCTTTCACTGGACATCTGCAACTAATTTAAGAAAGGAAGTTGAGCTATGTTGACTAACCAGGCATCTGCACTGACCACATACACTCACAGTCCATCCCCCCCAAAGCCCCTTTCAACAAATCAAACCCATTCAAAGTTTATTTGTCAAATACATGGACATACACTGTACAGCTAGCATTGAAATGCTTTAAGAAGTGCAAAAATACTTTTTATATTGTATACAATATTTTTTAATAAAAAAAAAAAAAAAAAAAAAAAAAAAATATAAATGGATATATATATGAAATATATTACATGGGAATGGACCTTGATATATATATATATGATATATTATTGATATATATAATTATATATATATTTACTTTGATATATTTCACATTTTGTTATATGGACATTGATATATATATATGGAAAGGACATTAATATATATATAGAATGGACATTGATATATATGAAATGGACATTGATATATATGGAATGGACATTGATATATATGGAATGGACATTGATATATATGGAATGGACATTGATATATATGGAATGGACATTGATATATATGGAATGGACATTGATATATATGGAATGGACATTGATATATATGGAATGGACATTGATATATATGGAATGGACATTGATATATATGAAATGGACATTGATATATATGGAATGGACATTGATATATATGAAATGGACATTGATATATATGGAATGGATATTGCTATATATGGAATGGACATTGATATATGAAATGGGACATTGAAATGGACATTATATATGGAATGGACATGGACATTGATATATATATATATGACATTGACATACATATCTAACATTGAATATACATATATGAAATGGACATTGATATAGATGACATATAATGGACATTGACATATATGGATATATATGGACATTGATATATATGGACAAATTGACTATATATGGATACATGGAATGGACATTGATATATATGAAATGGACATTGCTATATATGAAATGGACATTGATATATATGGAATGGACATTGATATATATGGAATGGACATTGATATATATGGATATATATGGAATGGACATTGACATATATGGAATGGACATTGATATATATGGAATGGACATTGATATATATGAAATGGACATTGATATATATGGAATGGACATTGATATATATGGAATGGACATTAATATATATATAGAATGGACATTGATATATATGAAATGGACATTGATATATATGGAATGGACACTGATATATATATATTGATATATATATGGACATTGATATATATATGAGGGATATATATGGACATTGATATATATGGAATGGATTGATATATATTGCATTATATATATGGACATTGCTATAAATGGACATGATATATATAGAATGATAATATATATGAATGGACATTGCTATATTATAGAATGGGACATTATATGATATATATATATATGGAATTGACATTGGATATATATGGAATGGACATTGACATATACTATATATATGGACTGGACATGATATATATGGATATATGTAATGGACATTGATATATATGTAATTGATATTGACATATGAAATGGACATTGATATATATGGAATGGACATTGATATATACGGACATTGATATATGGAATGGAATGGACATTGGGACTATGGACATTGATTATGAAATACACTGATAATATGGAAATTGTGGACATATATGAAAATTGATAATATATGGAATGCAATGAAATGTTGAATATGGAACAACTATCCATATATTAATATATATATAGAATGGACATTGATATATATGAAATGGACAGATAATGGAATAGAACATATGAGAATCATTGGATATATGGAATGGATATTGACATATATGGAATGGACATTGACATATATGGAATGGACATTGAACTATATGGATGGAGAGAATATATATGAAATGGACACTTTATAGGAATAAAATATGTTGTTTATATGAAATTGACATTGATATATATGGAAATGGACATGGAACATTGATATATATCAACAATATCCAAAAAAAGTTGGGACATTGATATATATGGGAATGGACATTGACCTATTATGGACATGGAAAGGACATTGTGACATTGACATATGGCATGACAAAATAGTAATATGGAAAAAAAGAAATATATAAAAAAGTAATGAATGGAATGACCTATCTTCTTCTTAAGAATGTAACTACAACACACACACTTACACTCAATATTGCATGTCATACTTCCACACCTCTTCTGGATGTAGGCCACATCAATGTCCAGGGCCACCCCCTTTTTTCCTGCATCAAAGAATTACCGGTCCAGATTTGGTGGGATACCTGGAATTTATCCACTGCAGAGGAGTTACACTTTCATACACCAGCTACTTCCCTTTGGTCTGGGAACAGAGAGACAATATGCCGTCACTCATCCACAGCTTTTAGAAATAGGAATGCTCTTCCATTATGTCTAATACAGTATTTATAGCCATGTATCTAATGTTTGTTTCAAATTTCCATCGTCCCTTGGGCCTTCTTTACAACAACACTCAAACAGTCGCACCAGTTTTCCTCTTTATGACTGTTCGCACCAAATGTTCTCTATAGGTGAAAGATCTGGACTGCAGGCTGGCCATTTCAGTACCCGGATCCTTCTCCTACGTAGCCATGATGTTGTGATTGCTGCAGAACGTGGTCTGGCATTATCTTGTTGAAAAATGCAGGGTCTTCCCTGAAAGAGATGACATCTAGATGGGAGCATATGTTGTTCTAGAACCTGAACATAGTTCTCTGCATTAATGGTGCCTTTCCAGACATGCAAGCTGCCCATGCCACAAGCACTCATGCAACCCCATACCATCAGTGATGCAGGCTTCTGAACGGAGCGTTGATAACAACTTGGGTTATCCTTGTCCTCTCTGGTACGGATGACATGGTGTCCCAGTGTTCCATAAAGAACTTCAAATCGTGACTCATCTGACCACAGAACCGTCTTCCATTTTGCCACACTCCATTTTAAAAGACCCCTGGCCCAGTGCAAACGTCTGAGCTTGTGGAGCTTGCTTAGAAATGGCTTCCTCTTTGCACTGTAGAGTTTCAGCTGGCAACGGCGGATGGCACGGTGGATTGTGTTCACTGACAAAGATTTCTTGGAAGTATTGAGCGGGATCCATTCAGTAGAGTTTTATTTGACCCTTGACAGTGTTTCCAGATCCTCATTCCTGTTTGAGGTGCAGTGCTGCACTAGTCTTTCTGCACACCAATCTGGTATTGGCACTATCTTTCTGCACAACAATGGTGGAATTGGTGATCCTCTTACCATCTTGGCTTCAGAGAGACACTGACACTCTGAGAAGCTCTTTTTATACCCAATCATGTGGTCAATTGACCTAATTAGTGTTAATTGGTCTTCCAGCTGTTCATTATATGCTCAATTTCCTTTTTCCAGCCACTTACAGCTACTTGTCCCAACTTTTTTGGGATTTGTTGACACTGTGAAGTTTTGAATCAACATATTTCTCCTTTAAAATGTTACATTTACTCAGATTAAACTTTTGATCTGTCATCTATGTTCTATTACGAATAAAATATTGACATTTGCCATCTCCACATCATTGCATTCAGTTTTTTTTTTCACAATTTGTTTAGTGTCCCAACTTTTTTGGAATCCAGTTTGTATATAAGATCGACCTGTCCATTCAGACTCATGCTGTTGTGTTTGTAGCATCCCTTGCCAGTGAAGTGTTGTAAAGCAATTCGAGTAGTTGGAAGAGTCCGGGAGGAACCCCTACAGTAAGTGGTCCTATGGTCCTATTGTTGTATTGCGCTGGTTTCAAAGGTGGCCAAGGTATACAAGTTCCTTACTCACTCCGGCACTGCGAAAGGCCACTGATGCAAAGTTTCTTTCAGACGCATCACCAGTATAAAGTGCTGAGCTGTGACAGAATCCAATCACATGTTCACTACGTGTACCCAGTCCTTTCAGCTCTGCTAGTTTCAGTTCAATTTTATTGTCATTATACCTATAGAGTGTTGTACAGTATAACGAAACACAGTCCGGCTCTTTCTCCAGTGCAGTATAAGAATATATGTGTATAAAAATAAATAGTGTAGTCCAAAGACAAATAGACAAAAAAAACAAAAAAAGCAATGTTCGTAACAGTACAGTAGGACATGTGCATGTGTACGAGCTGTATCAGTAGTATGGTTGTAAACAGTATAGATATATAAGGTGTACAGTGCAGGAGGGAGAAGCAGCTTGATGTCCAGAGCAGCTTAATGTTACATTTACATTTACATTTTTACAAGGCATTTGGCAGATGCTCTTATCCAGAGCGACTTACAACCGTGCTTAGTGTTCTGTTGGAACACTAAACCTAAAAACTCACCACGAGCTCAGACACTGCCCGAACAGGGGGCCAGTGCAGGTACCTAGAGATTAATACACAGACATAAAGCAAGTAAAGCATTACCTGGCAACCCCAGCCCAGTGCTCATTCCTATAGAGGAGAAAACGTCATTATAAGTGCAACACAATACACACAACTTACACCTCTACTAGAGCTCACTCACTTAAGTGCATTACGAAGAGATGGGTCTCTAGTCTGCGTTTGAAGACCGCGAGAGACTCCGCTGTTCTGACGCCCAGTGGGAGTTCATTCCACCATCTGGGAGCCAGGACAGAGAAGAGTCTGGACGCTTGTCTTCCATGTGTCCTCAGGGATGGTGGTTCGAGACGAGCTGTACTTGAAGCATGAAGGGCTCGAGGTACAGCTCGACTCTTCACCATTGCCATAATGTTCAGTGTTGTTCAGTAGATAAATAAATATAGGTAAATAAACACAGCTGAGATGTTCAGGTATACAGGATAAAGTTAAAGTGTGGTGCAAGGAGTCCTGTGAGGTAGTGGAGCCCAGTGTGTGCTGGGGTAATCCGGGCTGGAAATCAGTGACAGTCTTTAGTGGTGTAGTCGTGTTCTGGTAGTCACTGGCGGTGTGACCAGTTTGACAGCTCTAGAGTAAAAGCTGGTACTCAACTTGGTGGTTCTGGCTCGGATGTTCTGGTACCTCTTTCTGGATGGCAGAGGTTGGAACAGGGGATGACTGGAGTGTGTGAGGTCTGAGGATATGTTGACTGCTTTCCTCTTGTCGTAGATGTCCTGTATGGCTGGGAGGGCAGTTGTGGTTTTGTTTTGAATTCTTCTTCTTTAAAGACTTGCACTTACATCCTGCCTGCTCGTCTTGTCCCCATGTGACACACAAAGGATCCGGGCAACGTACATGACCCACGAGCATTGCAATATGACACTTCCTTCTGGGTGCAACTATTATTTTGGTGAGTGTGTAAATGAGGTATGTGACGGTGCAACATCATTCTGTGGAACTGAGCAGCTGCATTCAATATTTATATAATCATTTTATCAGCCCACACATAGTAGCGTCATAGTAACCGTCACCATCACATCCTTAACAACAAAACAAACTGTTTAGTAATGTAGATCAACTTGATCTCATGAACTTGCAATGAGAGCAGTTATATTGGAACAGTCCCATAAAATGACCAGATTTAGTTCCCTGAAGAGTGTGCTGCGTTCTAGGGAAACACAGACTCTCTTACAGTGGTGCTGATAGAACCCTGTGGTTACATTGGCAACGACACTATATATACACTTTATAGGCTAGATATAAAAATCTACTAAACATAGTGGAACGTTTGTTTTAGGGCCTATGTTTCCATTTAAGGTCCAGGTTAATCTAAAACTAAACATAACTCATAAAACAAAACGTCAGGCAGAATATTCCTAATGCTTTTATATAATAGCTTGCGGTGATGGAGTTTTTAGGGGCAGTAAACTCTGCACTTTTAATTTATCTTCTTTATCTTAGTAACAGTATCATACGACAGCCCATCCTCTGTACTGGCTGTCTCAGATTGGTGTTCACCTGGACTGCTGCACCATGCACTTTAATACACATATACAGCTACACATAGTGTAAGGTATGGTAAGTGTGTGTGCGTGTGTGTGTAAGTGTTAGGATGTGTGTGTGTGTGTGTGTGTGTGCGTGTGTGTGTAAGTGTTAGGATGTGTGTGTGTGTGCGTGTGTGTGTAAGTGTTAGGATGTGTGTGCGTGTGTGTGTAAGTGTTAGGATGTGTGTGTGTGTGTGTGTGTGTGTGTAAGTGTTAGGATGTGTGTGTGTGTGTAAGTGTTAGGATGTGTGTGTGCGTGGGCGTGTGTGTGTGTGTGTAAGTGTTAGGATGTGTGTGTATGTATGTGTATGTGTGTGCGTGTGTGTGTGCATGTGTGTGTGTGTGTGCGTGTGTGTGTGTGTGCAAGTGTTAGGATGTGTGTGTGTGTGCATGTGTGTGTGTGTGTGTGTGTGTGTAGTTGTGTGTGTAAGTGTTACAATGTGTGTGTGTGTATGTGCGTGTGTATGTGTGTGTGTATGTGTGTGCGTGTGCGTGTGCGTGTGCGTGTGTGTGTGTGTGGGTGTGTGTGTGTGTGTATGTGTGTGTGTGTGTGTATGTGCGTGTGTGTGTGTGCGCGTGTGTGTAGGCGTGTGTGTGTGTTTGTGTGTGTGTGTTTGTGTGTAGGTGAGTGTGTGTGTGTGTGTGTGTGTGTATGTGTATGTGTAGGCGTGTGTGTGTGTGTAGGTGTGTGTGTGTGTGTGTGTGTATGTGTGTGTAATGTTGTTACTCTGTGCACTGTGAGCTACTGTAAAGTTAAATTCCTTGCATGTGTGAACATACTTGGCAAATAAAGTTTGATTCTGATTCAGATGTCTGGTTCACCAGCATGTTAGCCAATTCTGACTGTATGAGTTGCTATAGAACAGAGTACGTCATATCAAACCACCCTGAATGACTTTCTACCTTGATGACCGAATTATACAGACTGTTGCAATTTGAAAGGATTTGTAGTTTCTAATAATAATATTTAATATTATCTCATATCAACAGAATGAGAATGGTACGTCTATCATGACATGTCCGTCTATCATGTTGTAGAGATGTCTACTGGAGTTAGCATGCTAGCTGCAGCCAGTCCTGTCTCATAACACCACTTCGTACCACTAGAGGTGATAGTGGGTCACTGTAGTGTTTAGTTGAATTGATCCATCATGATACAAGGAAGCAGTAGCACTGCTGCCCTGACTGTATTCAAACTAAAGTAGTATTCACTATATCGACATGGTCAAAAATGTAGTCACCTTGCCTGTTTGAAGTGGTAGTAACTCTCCTGTAGATGGAGCCTCATGAGGATGATGGGGCTACAAATACTTGTGGGTGTGAGTGACGGGATCCATTGAGAGGAGGTGGTACAGTGCAGGGAGTGTCTCGTTCCATGTGTGGAAAACGGCTCCAAAGCAGATGTTAATGATTGGCTAAAAGGAGTGACTGAGTATGTGGGTGTGGCCAAAGACCATAGTGTGAAGGAAGTAGCTGAACCTGCAGGTGTATGGAAGCCTACAGTCATACGGGTCTACCAGCAGTGGTTAAATCTCAGTCTACAGGGAATTCTCCTCGGAATTGTGGCAGGGAAGGCATCCACCAAATCTGGCCTGACTGCACAATTCTTTGATGCAAGGCTGTCTGAACATTGATGTGGCCTACATCCAGAAACCTGTCCAGTCCATCCCCCTCCAATAACATTTACGGCATTTAGCTGACGCTCTTATCCAGAGCGACTTACAAGGTTAATCATATTACAGGTGGGCCAGTGTAGTGTTAGGAGTCTTGCCCAAGGACTCTTATTGGTGTAGCATAGCGTAGTCACCCAGGCCGGGATTCAAACCCCAGTCTCCCACATGTGGTGGTGGCTCTCTGGCTGGCAGTGGTGTTATCCGCTGAGCTACACCAACCACCATTACCATTATAGCTGCTATTGGTGATCGTGGAGGGATTACATACAATTTGGAACATTTCAGTCACAGGTGACTCATTTTTTGTCCAGTGAGCTTTTTATTCAGTTTTTTTTTTCCATTAGCAGCAAACGATAATTTTTACAATGCCAAAAACAAACATGCAAAGTCAGGAGTGAGAAATGGGAGTTCAGAAACCAGCCCACTTGTATGGGGACCCAAAGCGTTGATAAGAATTTGGGTGCACTGCATGTCCAGTCATGGTGCTGCTGGAGACTTGAGATCCAACACATTTGACATTAATATTGTAATTTTCTGCCTTTAAAAGTCTTTATTATTTGGATTTGATGCATTAGATAAGATGAGTGAAAGCTCTTGAGCAGGAGTCCTGAAACTTTTGATTTGGAAACATTCTCCTTTCACACTAAATTCCCCTTTCAATCATAGGCTTATTTATTCTGCACTATTACACTTTACTGTATATACTGTACATCTGCACTCCTGGACACTCTGGACACTTACTGTATATACTGTACATCTGCACTCCTGGACACTCCACTCTACTTATATACATCGAATACATACTGTATATGCACATGACTCCTGTATCATGTATATACTGTACATCTTATCCTGACACTCTGGATAACTGCTTTTACCTTCCTCTGAAATCATGACACTCACACTTACTGTATATACTGTTTATTGAACTCCTGCACTTCTGTATCTTTTCTATAGTCTACAGTTGTATATACTGTACATTTGTATATTTCATCTGTCCTGTACATATTTCTCTGCATCCTTGCGAGGTAAGATATTTATTTACTATTTATTTACTGTATATAGAACTCCTAAACACACCACTCTACTTGTATAGTTTATAGTTTTATAGCTTAACATGTTTATCATTCATCTGCTGCCGGTACCTTGCACAATCATGTACATTTATTTTCTTCATACTGCACTCTGTCTTTTTTCTATAGTCAACCCTGTTTTGTATATTTTATATTTCTTGCCTCCTTGTATCTGTGCTGTATTTTTTGTGATAACCGTTAATAATACTGCTGCCTTGCTACTAAATTAGTTCTTCATCTGCCCACAAATAATTTTTTAAAGTATTCTATCTATCTATCTATCTATCTATCTATCTATCTATCTATCTATCTATCTATCTATCTATCTATCTATCTATCTATCTATCATTCACATAAGGTTAAAATAACATTGCATAATGTTTAACATTGCTATATGGTTCTTTTGGATCTTAACAAGACCTGTTGGCATCAGTACACACCAGTGTGGAACCTTTGTGGCCCTCTGATTTTTTGGGGGATACAAAATACATGGCTATACATTTTTAAATGTAAAATTTTTGTATAATGTAATGATCATTTAAACTGTAGCAGTAGTGGCTGTAGTACTGTGATTCTGTAGTGAAACAAAATGACCCAGTCATTATTTACCTCTGGGATATATAGGTAGATCCAGCTAAGGGAACTCTGCTAGAGGTTCAGGCTTCCGGAGGTGAGCTGAAGGCCTGATGTTTGAGATTACCCACTAACATAATTAGGAACTTACGTCATTTCCTACAGGTGGGACATATGAAGGCTGGGTCTTTCCAGAAGCTCTATCCGTCACTGACTGCCAGTGGGAGTGGTAGCCTGACCATATGCTGTCTTTGCTAGCGTTCCTGTATCCAAGTGATGGATATTGTCGAAATACGTTATTAGGATTCTTCAGCAACTCTTCTCTTATCAGAGAAATTGATTACATCATTTACAAGAGCCTACTCCCACTTTATAGCCCATTGTCCGTACTACTGAGATGCAGTGAAACAAACTACTACACAGGACCAAAGGGGTGGGGTTACATACTGAGTCATGTCTGGCTAAATTTAGCAGCATGAGGACAGCTTTAAAATCGTCCAAACTGTCCAGCAGGCCCTAATACAGCTCAGACTCCCAGGGAGAACCTTACTGTGGTTCCTGTCCTCGGTTCACAGTTTACATGACTCGTATAGGGCAAGATTTAAATATATATAAAATTAACAATAACTATTCAACTTTATTCAGCTTCAAAAGCTTAAGGTCAGCATTATTTGTGAGTTAATGTTAAGGAATGAATGTTATATTTGATAATGTAGAGCTCAACAGGTTATTGTAACCAGTGAAGGGCCTGGACCGTGCCCAAATAGCTCAATTTCCTGTCTGCTTTCCTGGACTTTTCTGGCTCACATGGATCCCAGTGTAAGTCTTCTGAGCTCCAGAGTTTAACCCTAATAACTGCCTTGAGGAAATTGAGTCAGTCATATGCCCTGATGAAGATATAATTATAGCAATACAGAATTGGGTGCCAGATGCACATGTGACAGCCACACACAAATGTACGGACAAATGACTTTTTATGGTTTGCTAAATGATAGTACGTTAACACATCATGGATGGTGAGCGTTGGATTATTGGACAAATGGCCACATTTGGTGTTTTATTATTCTAATTATTCATATTAATAGCCCATTAATGCTCTGTATAGGATGCATCCTTGTTGAACAAGGTTATTGTTCGGATATTTTGCATATGAAGGTATGATAACTATGTTTTTCCATGTTTTTATGAATAAAATGAAAAATTGAAAAAGTTTTGACATTAAATAATAATTATCTGTATATTATATGTAATTCTATGTATATTATATGTAAATTATGATGGTAATAAAACTTCTTTTTTGTAATGTTTGAGATGGAATATCAATAACCAGCAGTGTGGCTGTCCTGTCCTGTCCTGTTTTCTGTTTCTGTCTTTTTCTCTTGTCTCTTCCTTGTGCCTCTTTGTTGTCCTGTTCCATGTGCTTCATTTGTTTTGGTCTATAGCTCCTCCTGTCTCCACCCTCTTGTCATGCCCCTCACCATGCCAGGTTGCAGCTCCGCCCCTTCCCAGGTGTTGCTTGTTAGTCCTTGTTCATTTATACTCCCCGTTGTGCTTGCTTGGTGCTTTGTCTCCATGTCAGTTGTTGTACAGAACCCTGTCCCTGTCCCTGTCCCCGTCCCAGTCCTTGTCCTTGTCCTTGTCCTTGTCCTTGTCCTTGTCCCTGTACCAGTCCCAGTCCCAGTCCCCGTCCCCGTCCCCGTCCCCGTCCCCGTCCCCGTCCCCGTCCCTGTCCCTGTCCTTGTCCTTGTCCTTGTCCTTGTCCTTGTCCCTGTCCCTGTCCCTGTCCCTGTCCCTTTCTTAGTTTTCCTAGCGTCTTTGTTTTTTATTTGTTCTTCCTGGTTTTTCATTAAAGACTTGAACTCATATCCTGTCTCCTTATCTGTCCACGTTACAGTGGCATCGGGGTTGGCAGGGTATGTGTTTACATATGGACCCCATTATGATGGCCATAAATGCCTAGAGAGTTCCTAATGCTTTGAGGCCAGTTGGTGTGGGTTAACATGGAGAAACTCACACATACATACACAAGAACATGCACACAATCTGTACACCTGACTACCAAGTCTGCATTGTAGTAACTGTAGATGTAACGTCCCCTGGTTGTCCTACCCTGGTTTGATTGGAAGTGGTCAGTTAAAGAATCTCATAGCCTGAGCAGAGAGACTAATAATAGGCTAATTAAAAGGCATTTCAGGCACGTGGGCAGGGAGAAATGCTAACAGGAACTTAGCATTACTTTGCAGCATGTTAACTGTCATTTCAAGATAGAAAGCTTTCTCCAGCTTTCATTTCATCACCAGTTAGCCAAACTTTGTTTTCTCATTATAAACAATAAGCAAGAGTGGGAAACGGAAAAGCACACCAAACAAAAACAGTTAGCTCATATGAATCCCATATGGCCACTAGCAGACATTAGCCTTTAGAGTTGAGGTGGTTTGTTCCTCTTGTTTTGACCATGCTTTGGGACATGTGTGGCCTAAACTGAAGACTGAAGGCTTTGATACTGAGCGTTCTCCACTGCATGTATGTATGTATTATGGCTGATGTTATGATGCCTACAAATTTGCATGTCACTTAAGCTGTCACAACATAAAGCACCAATCTGATGAAATGAAATTACCAGTAATAATAACATGGCATTGTTATACTACTGAACAAAACGTGTCATCACAACACCATCTGTCAGTTGCTGGTATGCTGGTACAACTGGTCACCTTACTAAGCCTTCCACGTGTTATGCAAGTGGTTGTGGTGACCTCTAGAGGAAAACCAGAGCATTGCAGGAGCCAGCTTTTTGCCACACCAATTTAATGTTATGAGATTTGTTCAAGCACTTCGAAGTACATATCTTTTCCTGTGAGGGTCAGCTTGATCAGCTTCATTGTCTTTTTTCTTGTTGCCAGCCTGACAATATAGTAACCTAAGAAGAAGCAGAGACAAAGTTAATGATAATAATAATAATAATAATAATAATAATAATAACAATAACAACAATAACAATAATTAGAAGAAGAATATATTTTAACTTATAGAGCACCATTCATACTGCTGGCAGCTTAAAGTGCTTTACAGACAGTTGACATCAGTAATGGGGGATGGAATACCACTGTGTGTATGTACATATATGTATATATATATATATATATATATATATATATATATATATATATATATATATATATATATATATATATATATTATATATATATATTATATATATAATATATATATTTATATATATATATATATATACATATATATATATATATATATACATAGACACACACACACACACACACACACACATAGTTACATAAAAACGCATGTAGTACATACAGGGGTTGGACAATGAAACTGAAACACCTGGTTTTAGACCACAATCATTTATTAGTATGGTGTAGGGCCTCCTTCTGCGGCCAATACAGCGTCAGTTGGTCTTGGGAATGACATATACTGCGTCCTGCACAGTGGTCAGAGGGAGTTTAAGCCATTCTTCTTGCAGGATAGTGGCCAGGTCACTATGTGATGCTGGTGGAGGTTCGTCCTTCTTGGTGGTATGCTGACATTACCCTGGATACCATGGCTCTTGATACATCACAAAGACTTGCTGTCTTGGTCACAGATGCGCCAGCAAGACGTGCACCAACAATGTGTCCTCTTTTGAACTCTGGTATGTCACCCATAATGTTGTGTGCATTGCAGTATTTTGAGCAGAACTGTGCTCTTACCTGCTAACTGAACCTTCACACTCTGCTCTTACTGGTGCAATGTGCAATTAATGAAGATTGGCCACCAGGCTGGTCCAATTTAGCCATGAGACCTCCCACACTAAAATGACAGGTGTTTCAGTTTCATTGCCCAACCCCACACATATACATGCATATGAATACATATAAATACCATGTTAATGTAGTTTTAACTAGACGCTGAGTTCTGAGCTCGACTGTCTAATAGGAGCTGGAATTGAGCTCCACAGTTTAGAAGCAGAGTAACTGAAAGAGGTCTCTCCATGTTTCCTGTATTTTGCAGAAGGTATTTGCAGAGGGTCAGTATCTGTAGATGTAAGATCGCAAGCTGGTGCATAAACAGACATTCTGTGTTGTAAGCAGGTGCTAGATTTTTCAGAAAGCTTTATGGACCAGCAGCAGAAGTCTATTCTAATAGATACAGGCAGCCCCTACAGCTCCTTTAAACAGTGATAAGAGTGAAATGAGATCTTTGCTACCGGCTACTTCATTTATAAAGTTGAATGATTGATGACAAAAGCATGATGCGGTTTCAGCATTACATTACATTACATACACTGTATGGCCAAAGAGCATGTGGGCGCATGAATAACACACCTATAGGAGCTAGCTGAGCATCCCATTACAAAACAATGGGCAATAAAATGGAGCTGTAAATGGATAAATAAATAATGGATAGATGATGATTCATCGTTTATGATTGCAGTCTGTGTTGCTATTTTATGAGGTAGGTAAGTGCAGGTAGGTGCATCCCTGCTGTGTTTAAATGGCACTCTACTACAGTAACATCCAAATGATTTAGCATCAGATAGTTATGGAGGCCCAGATATGATCTCGCAATTACAGTACACATAGGAAGACAACTTGCTAAACATTTGGTGCTGAATTGCAGGACGGTCTGCCAGTAACAAGGGTGGGACCCTGCCTTTAAAACAAATCCTCAAGTTCCCTGACCCATTCTAGGAACGCCTTTACTGTTCCAGCGTAACTAGCTTGGTCTCCTGTGCAACAGTAAGCTCCATAAAGATGTGGTTTGTGGCATGGAGGAGCTCCAGTAGCCTGCACTGAGCCCTGGCCTCCACCAGCGAAGCTATAAACTAGGAGACTGGTCAACGAAATGGGAGCCTGGTCAAAATGGCCATCAAGTGGGCTGATTTTCCTATAAGGACTCCCCCGCAATCAGCAATCCCCGTGAATGCCTTTGGGATGAACTGCAGCACAAGCTGGTAGCTGGGCCTTCTCGTCCAACATCAGCGCCTGCCCAGTGCATGCTCCTGAACGGACACAAATTCCCATAGACACACTCTAATACCTTACGAAAAGCTTCCTGGAGGAACTAGGGTTGTTACAGCTCCAAAGGAATTCCAACTTCCTGTTAATGTACCTAGTTTTGGAATGAGATATCCAATGAGCTCATATAGGTGTGATGGTAAAGTGTCCACATACTTTTGTCCATAGTGCACTGGTATGGAGTGAATGAAGAAGCATGTCTGTTAAAGTGTTAGGATGGGGACGGGTGATTATGACACTCTGGGGCAGGGTTCTTACCCCAGAGTGAGGAAGAGCAGCAGGAGCAGTGAAGACAGACAGGCTGTGAGAAGGTCCGGGCTGGGCAGCTGCAGGAGGGCAAATGGGGGTTGAGGCAGCATTAGTGGAAACTGACCAACAGGCAGGAGAGCCTTGTCAAACACATCCTGCAGCTTTACATGGCCCACTTCTGCACGAGGAGTAACTGGAGGGAGAGAGAGAGAAGAAGAAGAAGAGAGGAAAAAGAAAACAGAGTGGAATCACATGTAGAAGCAATGACAGTCACCCAAGCGCCCTCTACTGGCCAAAGCTTAAACTGCATTATATGTTTATTCAGTAAAACATTCCTGAAAATGTACTAGTTTTTCATTTGTCCATTTTTAACTGAAGCCCTCATTCCCCAAGTAGAGACACACACAACCGGAGTGGTGGGCAGCGCTTCCCAAGGCGCCCGGAGAGCACTTGGGGCTGTTGTGCCTTGCTCAAGGACACTTCGGTCGTTACTGTCAGTTGAGGGCATTGAACTGGCAACCCTCTAGTTACAAGGCTGGTTCCCTAACCTCCGGCTCACGACTGCCCCCTAGTGTATATAGTCACTTTATCGTTCACCAATGCTTGAAAACTGTATCTGCCTACATTACCACAGTGCAGTGCAGTACACTGTAGTTTCATGGTACCACTTCCATGTACGTGTTGGATGGCAGACCACTTTGAACACAATCAAAACCAAATAGTGAAATGCAGTCCATTCTCTTATATCTGTATGTCAGATATCAAACTTTATTCGAGAGGGCCAGAATGTACTATGTTGATACATATTACAAACGATTTTACAAGCGTAAGTTCATATTTGTTCATATTTGGGGTCATAGGTCATTCAGTTCCGTTTTCAGATGTGCAAAATTAGCATTTTAGCCTACATTCTGTACTTTTCACTGACCACCAGCTATGTGGCTAACAAGATCCCACCGGATCCTTTAATGGCACTATAATGAAGCGTCTTCAAATTTTACCCACAAGCCATTTGGAAAGAACAGGGGGAGACAACAGAGAGGAGCTATTACGAAACTTCACATTCACAAACTGTAACACATTTACGATTCAGAGTTTAGCGGTAAGATATTGATTTCACGGAACAGTGGGCGATTGAGGTTCTGGGGGCAGAGCAACAAAACTGCCAAAGGTTTTCTGAGATTTCTGCTACAAGAACAGGAAGTGCCGCTGACAATAAAGATCGCTTGCCATAAGCTTCTAACTGGAGCAGCACCATAAACTTGATTGATGGGAGCTCAAAATGTGCAGCCCTCTAACGTTGGACTGGGTTAACTCTAAGCTACAGTGGCTCACTGTTGCCTCTTGAGGTGCAAAGTGGTATTACGAGACTAGCGGAGATCGGCTTTATGTCTGCACCATTGACGTGACATGAAAATGGTCATTTCTGCATAATCTATTGATACTGTTCATTGTGCAATGCCTTCAACGATTTATGGAATAGATTTTACAATATGCAGCTTTAAATGCCACCAGAGGAGGAGAGGATCTTGTGTTCTATGATTGTATAAAGGCTTATGTTGTTGTTGGGTTGTTTATCCAGCGTAAATTTGAATCAGTAAACAATTATTCATTAATAACTAATTAATAACTAATTATTAAATAATTATTATTGTCTGAAATATTTAAGAGTAACAAAAAAGGATGGTTAATGTAGTAAGTCATATAAAAGTCATATTAAATTTTATTCAATTTTTTAAAAATACAGTTTGTGGGGCCAACTAAACATCAATCTATTCACTTTTGAAGGTTTGTGTTATTTGCATGTGTAATAACTGCAGCACCAGCCTCCATAAATCATATTCATCATAACATTAGGGCTTACGAAATGGTTGTTAACATGCATGTTACCACTATTTTGACCTTTGACCTCTTGATCCCAATAAGACTGATCTTTTATAATCTCATAACTGATCCCTCATCATTGTCCTTTAAGGAGAATTGGGTCTGGGCTCCTATGGGTTAAGTCCTGTCAAGTTGTTTCGAACACGGAACGTCCTGCCTTCTTCCTGGACCCTCAGGCATCTAAATGACAGACGCATGGTTCCTCTGATTGTATTCATCCAGCTTGTCGCTGGTCATCCTTTTGCTCTTTCCCCCTTTCAACACCTTAAATCAAAACAGCCTACAGTGAAGTGAAGTAGTTCTTCCTCAGATTATGTCCAAAATAAGGAAGCCTTAGTTTGGTTATGGGGCGTCCGAGTGAGAGGTGAGGCTTCATTTGGGTTTCTTTATTTGCCATTCAGGGTAAAAGTCTTAGCCAACGGTAAAGTTCACCAGAGTAGGTAACTGGTGTGTAGTAAACTCACAGTGTGAGGTCCCTTTCTATGCACTGTTAATCACCTCAGTATGTTCATATTAGTAGACTCACTCTGAGCGTCACTATATCGTTCGGCCTTACTGAACAACTCCATTTACTCTGATAGAGGGCCTCAGGTTAAACCTGGGCTAGTTGTAGCTTGTAGCTGCTTTAGTTTCTCTCCCCTTTCCCCTCCTGAATATTCATCATGACATTCGAGCTTTGTTCCATATCTACTGATATTGAAATATAGAGTTTTGACAAAGCAAGGCACATGCATTTGCTTTACCTCGCCATGAAAAAATATTCAGATACCCATCTCACCAAAAAACTGGCTCTCCGTCTGCCTTTACGGCTGTGGTCTTGCCTGCCTCTCAGTAAACTAAGGCCTGGTCTGCAGATCTAGTCGGAGAAGCTCTAAAACTGTATCTACCTACACTACCACAGTGCGATGCATTACACTGTAGTTTCACGGTACCGCTGCCACCATCTTGGGGAAAGGAAAACTGTAACGTGCTGGCTGGCAGACCACTTTGAACACACTCTAAAGCAGTAGCCAGGGCCCATTAAAATCGGTCCTGGGGCTGGACTTTGGACATCCCTGTCTTATATGTACAGGCAGCTCATCCCGAGCATGACCTGCTCTTCCTGAAAAAACTTTCCAAAGGTCGTCTTCCTCAGATATCACAGCATCTCTGAGCTAGTGGAGCCATTTTCACCTTTTTGAAGCGAGGGGATGATTAGCCAAACAATGGTTGGGATGGTACGTGTAGATCATTCTACCAAACTGAGAGCTGAAAATACATTCAACTGCTTTTAGACTAATGACCTCTGGCTTTGAGTGACCCTAAACCTTAATCATGCTTAACGATTGAACATCGAATTTTCTCACTACCAATATGATCCTAATACTACTGAAACCCAATGCAAATGTCTTGGCTAATTCTGAGCAGCTAACCAGTACATGACAAGCTGTCACGCTTCCGGGCTTTCCTGCTCCACTTGCTTTCCCGAACTCAACTTCCCAGAGGACATTGCTTAATGACGTCAGCTCCATGTGCTCACGCACGGACGTGCCAATTCGAGTTTTAGTCAGCTGACCCTAATCTGTTTGTATTTAAAGTCTGGGTTTCCAGATGCTCTTCATGAAGCTTTGCCTACCTTGTAGCAATTCTGAGCGTTCTTCTTTCTTGTATGGTATTCTGGTTCTGACTCTCTTCTGGTTCCTGACTACCCCTTTTGCTACTCCCCTTTATCGGTTAATGTCTATTATCTGGTCTGTGAGCTCTGCTCGGCTTTATCTACCTCTCTTAAGCTTTACCCTTTAAACTTGGTTGCCTTCGCGGACTGCTTTCTCCTGTGTCCGACCTGTGCCTGTCCCTGACTACGCTTTCTTCTTACTATTGGTCTGGTTTGTCGTTGTTGCTAAGCCTGGGGTTTTAAATCTGCTTTGTTTTTAAAACTCTGCAAACGTCGATCCGGAGTCTTTTTCCTGACACAAGCAAACAGCTGTGTTTTGAATTGTGCAGACAAAAAAGTATCTGTTTTTGGTAACCTTTATCGTCCTTACCAATAGCACTGCATTCCCACACTTCCTTCTGGGTGCAGCTATTCTATTGATGATGGATGTATATTCTGCTGATATGTGTTGAGTGCACTTATAAACCTATAGAAAAATACATTGTTCATAAAATGGAAAATTTAATCCTTCTTAACGCAGGTAAGACTTGGAGGTTTTTGGAATTGAGTATCATTTGGGTGCATTGAAAACCATGTCAAGCTGTTTCCGAACTCCGAAAGTCTTCTTTTGGGATTCCCAGGCTTCTGAATGACTGAATCATGATTCCTCTAAGAGCATTCATCAACCTTGCAGCTGGGCATACTGTTGATCATTTGTCTTTAAGTCTTCTAAGCATAATAGTCCTTTTCTGTGAGGTAAGTCTTTTCAGAATATGTCCAAAATAAGAGAGCCTTAGTTTGGTCATCTAGTATTCGGTTTGGTTTTCTTCCATCCAGGCTAAAAATCTAAGCCAACAGCAAAGTTTACCAAAGTATGTAACTGGGGTATAATAAATTCACAGTGTGACTTCATCTGTGTATGTGTTAATCATCTCAGTACATGTCCATATTAGTGGACTCACTATGAGTGTCTGCAAGATCACATCCTGAAACAGTTGGTTGCATAAACCTCTGCCTACGCAATTTAATCTCCATGTATCTTCTTCATTCATAGAGTTTCTACGCATGCTCTTTCAGAGAACCCTTTTCCGTGAAGAGCATTAAACAAAAGCCAGCAAGCTACATGGTGAGGACGCTATGGAAGGAGAGATACCTGTGAGATGGTAGAAGATGCGAACCAAGGAGTATTCCTGGGAGAAAATCTCACACTGGTATGTGCCTGAGTGCTCCGGCCGGGCGGAGGGTATTGAGTAGAGCTTGTCCACACCCACGGTCACCTCTTTGAACTGATCCATCAACACTGTCTTGACCTATAAAGGCAGGTTAGTAGCTACATGTGGGAAGTTCTGAACGTTTATTTTATAACATACTACATTTATAACATTTAGAATCTGAAACTTGCTTCCCTAGTTTCACACTGGAACTACAAGGCGAAGGTTTCTTTCCTGTATTCATCTTACAATAGGGTATCCACTTTCATAACCTCTAAAAGTGTTGAGTATAGTGTTCAGAAAAGCAGCTGGGTGCAGACTGCTTTAAAATATAGTTTTTATTTGGGTTGACTTTTTCCTTTTGTTTTGGTTTGGAATTAAAGTCAAGTTGTAAGGGGTGTCAAGTTCTTATAGCGCACCAAAAAGTAGTCCACGGCGTAGTGATATGGAGAGTGGAGAAAAGAAGGCCCTCGTGGAGTTGCTGGTGCGGGGTTTTTGGTTTTTGGTCTTAGGTCAGCAAATAAAGAACAGTCGTTATTCTCTTGACTCTGGTGTTATTGAGCCCGGATACACGACAATAAGGAGAACATCCCACCCCCAAAACGGGGACATCATAAAGTGGGGGTTTCATGATACTAGAACAGAATTAAAATCATAATCTAACCTATATAACACTTACGTAACTGGGTGGAGACAATCAGTCAGACCGGGGCTTACTAATTAATCAGCAGTTAGAAGGCTGACCTGCCGTTAGTCATGTGACCTTGTTAACTCAATGAAATGCAAGGCGTGTCTTTTATTTAAATTTTAAATCCCTTGTTGATCCCACAGTGGGGAAATTTAGTCTCCGCATTTAACCCATCCGTAAAGTGAAACACACAACACACTCACTAGTGAACACACTAGGGGGCAGTGAGCACACTTACCCGGAGCAGTGGGCAGCCCTATCCACGGCGCCCCAGGGAGCAGTTAGGTGCCTTGCTCAAGGGCACCTCAGTCGTTACTGTAGGTTCAGGGAATCGAACCGGCAACCCTCCGGTCACAAGGCTGGTTCCCTAACCCCCAGCCCATGACTGCCCCATACATTTTAACATGGACATGAGCCAATGGCACACACAATATTGTTGGCGAGTGAACATTTTAAATAGCTCATCACTAAGATGCGTCTGTCCAAGTTGGACGAAGGACTGGAAGCTGTCTGGGCTAAAACCGGACATGTAGCCACCCAATCCTACAATCTTTTCTTATGCAGATCTCAGATAGCAGACAGACCTGGGCCAATGTTTTCATACACAAGTGTTGGTTGAGTTCTGGGCAGATGTTAAGCATGTGGTCCAGAATAAGGACACATGCCAGATAGCTGCATATGGTTTTGACTCGTGTCTGTGTTTCAGGTCCAATTCTGGCATGAGTGCTGTGGCCCTACGATGTGGTTGAAAGAAGGCCATAGCACAGTTCTGTTTAGGCAGATGTGCTATTGGCTGATTTGTGTCTTTTGGCCCAAGCCTGGCATGTCTTAGTAGCTTAGTACTGAAGATACAAAAAATGTCCTGTGACGGCTGAGGTTGACCCTGAGGTTGACCCTGACTTAGCGTTTTTTTTTCCCACTCAGATTCATCAATTTTAAATGGATAAGCCACCAGATTAATGGGAGAGAGCTTCAATAAGGTAAGTAGCATTAATTTAATTTTGATTCAAGTAGCGTAAGTATTCAATCACAAACATGCTTGCATGGAACCACTTGATCAGATTTTAATGTTAGTGTTTCACCTTCTGTTGGGAGAAAACACCTGTAACTGTGATGAATGCAGAATGCAGTTAAGGTGTCAGTGGAGTGCACCAAAGTAGTGGTAAAGGGTTTGCTTTGTATTGCTAGCTAGAATGGGTGGCTCATGTACTGCACCTCCTTCTCACCTTTGTATACCTCCACACTATCTGGATGTCACTTGGCAAAATGAATGGCACTTTACACCACATCTGAGTCCTGTTGTTTTCCTCCACAGTGATTTCCTGCACTGGTAATAGAAACACACACACACATACGTTGTAGCCCAGGCTCCTTAACTCCCTCACCTTGCAACAAGGCCCATCTCAAGGGAAGAATAGGGCCAGCGCTGTCTGCCTGCCGTGCTCGTAATTATAATATTTAAGCAGAGCCTCTGGGGAGAGTGGTGAAAGGGATGATGCACCGAACAGTAATTGTAGCTGTGCCGGCTGGAAATGAATACCACAGTGTGTGGGAGGGGGGGCCCTGCCACCTCACATCAAGAAGCCAAGGACTTAGAGGCTACCCACGGGGCTTTCTGAGCAAAATGATATTATGCATGAAAATGTGCCAAGGCCCAGGGATCCGTTTAACAAACTCTGACTTGCTCTTAAGAACGTTGCGGGGATTTAGGAGTTACAAATAGATGTTTGTGCCAGGCACATATACTGTTACGTAACTGCGGTTCCAGTGCTGTCAGTTCGCGTTAGAACGTATCCATCAAGTCGTGGAGGACAATGTGCTAGCATGGTGTATCGGCAAAAAAGAAGGCAGACTAGAACATGTCGTCGCTGTCGTCTCGTTTCTCAGATGTGGTAACAGTTATAAGCCGGGTTATTCACATGCACATGCCAAAGTTTGGACGAATGTTTTTTGGGGTCTATAACCAGCGAGGCCTGAACACATTAGTCGACGTTAGTTTTGTTTTTTAGTGTCATTGAAGTGGCAAAAGTCTGGACTCCGGATTACTGCAACACACTACTACATCATTAACTGCTTATCCTTATTGTCCGTGGGGCAAAAGGCAGGAAACGTCCTGGATAGGCTCCAGATGGGCATGCACACTCACACATAGGGGCATGACTATAGACTGCAAGAGGAAACCAGTAGAACATGCAAAACAAAACATCAACGCAGAATGGACTCTAGATACCTAGCTAGAGGCATCTAGATTTCGAACCCAGGTCCCCCTTGCTGTAAGGTAACAGTGCTAATTAACGCAACACAGAGCTGCCTGGTTTGAATATAAACATGTGAATAATGTTTGTTGGTTTTTATATGCAGCACTTGGCAAATGTAAGCTCACCGCTAAAAACATTAATCAACTTGAGGGTTTAAGGTGGTAGTAACTTCAGGCTCCTGCAGATGGCACTAAACTAGGAAGGATGGATGAGGGGGCTGTGCGGTGTGAGTGACGGAACTGGCTAGTTGCGTAAGGCAACGTTTCCGGTTTCCGGTTCTAAGTTTGGTAAGCACTAGCATTTCTGCTTTCCACCGGTCAGCACGCAAAATGGCATTTACACGCGATGTCTTCAAGACTTGCCAAAGGTAACCATCAATGATGTTCAGCACATCATTCAGGCTTCGTCGACAGCACCCAGGAGTAAGCGTGAGAAGGGCTTCAAGATGTACGTCTCCAGTTACATTGATTATTACGAAGGTAAGTTAACTTGGCTTATTAGCTTATTAGCTTAGTAGCTAGCTAGCGCCCATAGGTAAACATTTACAGAGGATTCGTTCACTAATATCTAACTTTGCTATCTAACCGTGTTGTATCTAACTGTGTTGGGGGTTGTACAGTGGGGAAAATAAGTATTTAGTCAGTCACCAATTGTGCAAGTTGTCCCACTTAAAAAGATGAGAGAGGCCTGTAATTGACATCATAGGTAGACCTCAACTATGAGAGACAAAATGTGGAAAAAAATTGAGAAAGTCATTTTGTCTGATTTTTAAAGAATTTATTTGCAAATAATGGTGGAAAATAAGTATTTGGTCAATAACAAACAAGCAAGATTTCTGGCTGTCACAGACCTGTAACTTCTTTTTTAAGAGGCTCCTCTTTCCCCCACTCATTACCTGTATTAATGGCACCTGTTTGAAGTCGTTAACAGTATAAAAGACACCTGCCTACAACCTCAAACACTCACACTCCAAACTCCACTATGGTGAAGACGAAAGAGCTGTCGGAGGACACCAGAAACCGAATTGTAGACCTGCACCAGGCTGGGAAGACTGAATCTGCAATAGGCAAGCAGCTTGATGTGAAGAAATCTACTGTGGGAGCAATAATCAGAAAATGGAAGACCTACAAGACCACTACTAATCTCCCTCGATCTGGGGCTCCACGCAAGATCTCAGCCCGTGGGGTCAAAATGATCACAAGAACGGTAAGGAAAAATCCCAGAACCACAAGGGGGGATCTAGTGAATGACCTGCAGGAAGCTGGGACCAACGTTACAAAGGCTACCATCAGCAACACACTACGACGCCAGGGACTCAGATCTTGCAGTGCCAGACGTGTCCCCCTGCTTAAGCCAGTCCATATCCAGGCACGTCTGAAGTTTGCTAGAGAGCATTTGGATGTTCCAGAAGAGTATTGGGAGAATGTCATATGGTCAGATGAAACCAAAGTAGAACTATTTGGTAAAAACACAACTCGTCGTGTTTGGAGGAAAGTGAATGCGGAGTTGCATCCAAAGAACACCATACCAACTGTGAAGCGGGGGGGTGGCAACATCATGCTTTGGGGCTGTTTCTCTGCAAAGGGACCAGGACGACTGGTCCGTGTACATGAAAGAATGAATGGGGCCATGTATTGTGAGATTTTGGGTGCAAACCTCCTTCCATCAGCAAGGGCAATGAAGATGAAACGTGGCTGGGTCTTTCAGCATGACAATGATCCCAAGCACACTGCCAGGGCAACAAAGGAGTGGCTTCGTAAGAAACATTTCAAAGTCCTGGAGTGGCCTAGCCAGTCTCCCGATCTCAACCCCATCGAAAACCTTTGGAGGGAGTTGAAAGTCCGTGTTGCCCGCCGACAGCCCCAAAACATCACTGCTCTAGAGGAGATCTGCATGGAGGAATGGGCCAACATACCAGCAACAGTGTGTGCCAACCTTGTGAAGACTTACAGAAAACGTTTGACCTCTGTCATTGCCAACAAAGGATATACAACAAAGTATTGAGATGAACTTTTGTTATTGACCAAATACTTATTTTCCACCATTATTTGCAAATAAATTCTTTAAAAATCAGACAAAATGACTTTCTCAATTTTTTTCCACATTTTGTCTCTCATAGTTGAGGTCTACCTATGATGTCAATTACAGGCCTCTCTCATCTTTTTAAGTGGGACAACTTGCACAATTGGTGACTGACTAAATACTTATTTTCCCCACTGTAGCTCTTGTCTTTTTCTCTTCAGCGCTTCGTTCTTGTTTGCCAAAGCATCTGCCATTGCTGAGGTCGTCGGAGTAACGCTGTAATCATGATCAGGCGCTATCTGCACTTCCATCTCTTGGTCGGTGTCAGACGCTGCCAACACCGGGGAAGGGCATCTCGGCCGATGTTGCCAAACATTAAGCCTTGGTGCAGGCATGCTGTAATCGTTCCAGGCAAAAAGACAGGGCACCGTTCCTTTGTTGAGTTTTCTCTTTCCCACGGCCGTCACAACAAAGTCGCCTGTGTTGAAATGCCTACTACAGACGCGAGTACTTTGAAGGGGGCTGAAGTTGTCCTACGAATCTGTGTAAGCCACCGAGCCCGCACCTCAGGATGCACTGGAAACCTATGAAAGCTAATCTCCGAGTTGTACCTTGAAGAATTAGCACACAGAGGCACACAGCAATGTAGAGACGTCTTCTTCTCTTGACGTTGATACGTCAGTCGTTTCTCCTTTATCTTAAAAACACTCATGATTGCTATTGCTTTCCAGATTCGCTCAATTCTCTTCGCAACTCCTACAACCGGAAACAGTGATGCATACCAACCATAAACCGGAAATTAAGAGACGCCATCTTGTGCACACAGCGAATTCAAGACCATAGTGTGAAGAAAGCAGCTGAATCTGCAGGTGAATGGAAGTGTACGGTCGTATGGGTCTACCAGCTGTGGCCAAAATCCCAGTCTACAGGATACTGTCCCCAGAATTGAGCCAGGGAAGGCATCCACCAAATCTGACCCAATTGTATAATTCTTGGATGCAAGAGTGTCACATGCTAGTAGGTACGTTTCAGTCACATGTGACTCATTTTGTGTTCAGTGAGCAAAAGGGAAACTATGTGCACAGCCTTTTTAAATTGCTATGGTGTCCCAGGTGGCTACTAAGGATTTACTAGGCTGTTGCAATGGTATCTAAGACGGTTGCTAAGGTCTTGCTGGACCATTCATACGAGTGAATACCTGCATACCTGGGTGGTTCCAAAAGTGTTGCTAGTGTGTTTTTTAATTTATCCAGGTGGTTTTTAATATGTGTGTATACTGTACATACAGTATGTACTAGTATGCATGTATATCTGTATATAATGTCTATGAGGGGCCATGTAAGAGACATCCTTTATGATATGATATATGATATATGGTATTTCATCATTCTGTGTGAAAAATATATTTGGTTATAATATACAGTACCAGTTAAAGGATTAGACCTTTCAACTAAATGGATGTTACAGGATTAAACTCAACAGTTCCAACTTATGAGATGTCTAAACAATAAATATATCACATATACTCTGGATGTGTCACAGTACTATATTTTTGCCACATTGCCACCTCTAATATATATTTTGCTGCGCCAAAAAACAAAACAAACAGAAAACATTTATCTCTTTCTTTGTAAATAATAATAATATTCATGATGGACAGACCAATAGAACTGGTCCAACACTCCATAGAAAATAATCTTGTTATATATCGGCTTCCACTGCAGGTTAAGGAAGCTGTTTTATTCTACTGTAAAGTTCCATTTTTGAGGGTTTTAAGGTTGACTGCATTATTCCATTAGTGTTATTTTATAGTTTGATGAATCTAAACTTTTGACAATCACTGTATAATAATAATTTCTAATTTGTAACTTGGTCTTTTTTCAAATGGCCTTTGATCTTTACAAATGGACTCCTCAATCTTTATCGCTGTAGCATGTACTGGTCCAATCTTAATGAACATTAAGAGATACTTATGACGTGTGAATTATTTATTAGGCAATTTTGTGAGAATTACCCAGAGATAGAAAGACAAAGGCTAATTTTATTAATAAAGTGTTTTCCTTTTTTTACGAAATGTCTACTTTTTTAAAATGGTTAAGATCTAAAAAGTCATAAAGAAGAATTTGATGTGAAATGCAATTTCCTATTGTTACAATTAAAATGAATATAACCCGATATTATCAAATAATCATAAAGCCTGAGACATATGGCTACTTTACTGTTATCAATATACACCCACCTGCCTCCTTTGTACCCACACTCATTGTCCATTTTATCAGCTCCACTTAACATATAGGAGCAGAGTTACAGGCCATGGTCCATCTATTTCTCTGTATACTTTGCTATCCCCCTTTCCCCTGATCTTTAATACTCAGGACCACCCAAGAGCAGGTATTATGTGGGTGGTGGATCATTCTCAGCACTGCAGTGACACTGACATGGTGGTGGTGTGTTAGTGTGTGCTGTGCTGGTGTGAGTGGATCAGACACAGCAGTGCTGCTGGAGACCTCATATGCTGTTGGACCTTTGACCTGCTGATGCATGAACTCTACAAGACCTCTGAAGGATGCTGTCACACCCCGCCCTGTCCTGTTCATGTTTGTTTGTCTTTTCTGGCTTCCTGTTTCTGTCTTGTCATGTCCATGTGCTGTCTGTCACTCTGTTCCATGTGCTTCTGCTTGTTTTGGTCTTTTGCTCCTCCTGTCTCCACCCTCTTGTCAGGCCCCTCACCTGTTTCTGGCTCCGCCCCTTCCCAGGTGTCTCTCGTTAGCCCTTGTTGTTTTATGCTCCATGTTGTCCCCTTTGTTCTTGCTTGGCGTTTGTTCCCCTGCTAGTGTCTTGTTGACCTCAGTGTCACTGCTGGACTGAAAATCGTCCACCGACCAACACTAACCAGCCAAAGGGCAGTGTCCTGTGACCACTGATGAAGGAGTAGAGGATGACCAACACAAACTGTCATCACTGACTGTACATCTACAAAGTGGACCAGCAAGGTAGAAGAGCCTAATAGAGTGGACAGTGAGTGGACCCAGTGTTTAAACACTCCAGCAGCACTGCTGTGTCTGATCCACTCACACCAGCACAACACACACTAACACACCAGCACAGTGTCACATTTAAATTCATTGTTTTGGACCATTTCTTTAAATCCACTCATCATGAAATGTTCACACAATGTAAAGAACAGCTTCAAACTCACATGGACAATCCAGTGGGAACTCACAAGTGTCGTACTGACAGGACATGCAATTGTAGACAGCACCCAGAGCCTGAAAGCCTGTACAGTGTAGAGACAATAGGGGAGATGCACTGATTATAGAAGGATTACATACAGGGGTTGGACAATGAAACTGAAACACCTGGTTTTAGACCACAGTCATTTATGAGTATGGTGCAGGGCCTCCTTTTGTGGCCAATACAGCGTCAGTTGGTCTTGGGAATGACATATACTGCGTCCTGCACAGTGGTCAGAGGGAGTTTAAGCCATTCTTCTTGCAGGATAGTGGCCAGGTGACTACGTGATGCTGGTGGAGGTTCGTCCTTCTTGGTGGTATGCTGACATTACCCTGGATACCGTGGCTCTTGATACATCACAAAGACTTGCTGTCTTGGTCACAAGACGTGCACCAACAGTGTGTCCTCTTTTGAACTCTGGTATGTCTCCCATAATGTTGTGTGCATTGCAGTATTTTGAGCAGAACTGTGCTCTTACCTGCTAACTGAACCTTCACACTCTGCTCTTACTGGTGCAATGTGCAGTTAATGAAGATTAGCCACCAGTCAAGAGACCTCCCACACTAAAATGACAGGTGTTTCAGTTTCATTGTCCAAACTAGATTTCAGGCAATATGCCAAGGATTTATTTATATGAAATATTATATTATAGCTACACTATGCATAATAACAATAAAGGCTTGTCTTTATTAGTTTTATAGCCTTTTACAAAAGAACGTTCTGTAATATGGGTTGTGCTTTGGACCTTTCGCCAAGCAGGTGAATATGATGCTTGCAAGCATATTGAAAAAGAATTCAAAGATAACTTAGTCAAAATATCTTCAATACATATTTTAAAGTGTAATGACATGCAAAACTATGTAAGCGTAGATCAAAAGTTTTGCATACATGGAGTATTTTTCTGACCAAAATATCTTTTGTTTGGTAGAAGTGTATTGTAACAGTCTGCTAAGCAGTTAGCATAACAGCTAACTTCGGCCATATCACTTCATTCATTAGTACGATGTTGTGAATAAAGGTGCTGGATGGTCGTAAATATTCCCATACAGTTTTAACCTATAATTAAAGCCATGTATTTGTCATATTTGATCAGCTAATAAATAAATATATATGTTTATTAATATAATAAATGTACAGTATGTAGCTAAAGCAGCATGCCAGACGTCTCGGCGTGGAGTTGTAGAGGTTCCTAATGGTGTCCTGTGATAATCCATCCCATACAGCTTGGACATTCTCACACAGTTCCTGCAGATTTTGCGGTAGGGTTGGAGGTGGAGTAACACCAGGCCTTCTGGACGTCTGACAACAAACTTGGGAATGACCACGGTGCCTCCACACACGGATTTGTTAGCCATCTCCACCTTGCTTACGTCACATGCAGGACAAGCATGCAAGCTGAATCATTAGCATGTCTCAGGGTGTCAGACCCACCCACCAAGCTTCCTTCCTGTCAGTTGGTTCCTTCAGGGTGCAGCTATAGCTACACGGGAGAACTACATCTCCCATCAGCCATCTCTGCATGACATTAAACCCATGTGTTCCAAGTCCACCAATTACGACACCTTCCCATTCAGCCTTACTGGCTCCTGCCTTTTGGTTTCAACTTTCACTCGTCTCGTGGTTTTTGGCTCAGCGCTCGGCTCAGTTCTGTCTCCTTCTGGTGTGTATGCTCTGATTTGGTTCGGAGTTCGATCTCCTGCTCCTCTGTTTTAATATACCATTGTCCACCATTTCGAGGGGTTTGCAGAGAACTACAGAAGAGTCTTTTCTATATGCTCAATTTCATGACTTAACCTATAAGCCGAGCCTCACGACTCCAGTATCACTGGCTGAGCTCCAAAATGTTGAGACCCGCCGTTATAAAAAGGCAGCGTTACGGAATGTTAGCCAGAGTTCACAAGAAGATGTTATGTCATAGCAGAAAGATAACAAAGTGTCTTACCGCAGGGGGGGAAACATCCAGACGCTGTGAAAATGGGATGAAAAGAGAAGGAAAAAAAAGATGAGGAGGCAAGGATTAAAGAGAACGACACAAACATCATTTTAGTTAAGGCTGAAAGAATGACACTCGTTTGAAAGAGACTCATCTACGGAAAGGTTTGCTGTATGGAGCTGGAGCTGGTCCAGTAAAGCAGGTATTATGAAGATGTGAAAGGAAAGAAGCAGCTCCAGAGCAACAGAACCTGATGAGCTAAGACATTGGGAACTAATATGCTGTTGGACCTTTGACCTGCTGACGCATGAACTCTACAAGACCTCTGAAGGATGCTGTCACACCCTGCCCTGTCATCTTCACCTTTGTTTGTCTTATCTGGCTTCCTGTTTCTGTCTTGTCCTGTCCATGTGCTGTCTGTCACTCCGTTCCATGTGCTTCTGTTTGTATTGGTCTTTTGCTCCTCCTGTCTCCGCCTTCTTGTCAGGCCCCTCACCTGTTTCTGGCTCCGCCCCTTCCCAGGTGTCTCTCATTAGCCCTTGTTGTTTTATACTCCATGTTGTGCCCTTTGTTCTTGCTTGGCGTTTGTTCCCCTCCTGGTGTCCTGTTTCCATGCCCATCGTCTTGTCTCTGTGTAACAGATGCCCTCTGCTGTATGGGGCCGAGATATTAGGAGTGCTGTAAGGTGCGAGCTGTAGCCACCACAGATCAGACTTGTTGTTCCAGCAAAGCTGGATATTCTCCAAATCAGGAGGGATTTGGAGAATATGGTGACCATGGCAACACTTTAAACACTGTCATAGTCCTCAAACTATTCCCAAACAATGTGTGTGGTGTGGCAGGGCTAAATCCTACTAAGTGCATCCTTAGTGTAGCAGCATTTAGCTAGCTGGCACCTGTGACCTGTTTTAAGTCGGACAGTCCGGTTTTTCAACTCCCTCCATCCGTCCTCCATCTGGCGCTGTACCTGGACGGACGCCTAGTAGTAGTCTTTTCGGGATGAACTATTTTAAATGTTTACTCGCAAACAATATTATGAGTGCCACTGGTTCACATCCATGTCAAAAGAAATGCCTAGCATTTGATTGGTTTACCAAGGTCATATGATGCGTGGCTCGCCTAGCGGCTAACCGCAGGTCAGCCCTCTAAATGCTAGTAAATTAAAGTAAAGCCTTATTAAGCATTTGTGAGTTATATATGTTGGGTTATGATTTTACTTCTGTTCTAGTATTGTGAACAACCACAACCATCCCACCCCCGCGCTCCCACCAGCCCACCCCCCTCCTTTTTTTTGATGTCCACTTTTTGGAGGTAGGATGTCCTCCTTTTTGGGCTTAATGAAAGTGTCACCAGAACACTGCCTAAGCTTAACAGCCCCTCCATCGGCTTGTCAGCACACATGTCCCTGACCATTCACGTGGCATACAAGAAACAAGGACCCCAAGGTCATGTTACTGCTTGCATGCCAATTGTAGGCACAGTTGACAGTGGACTTGCCAATTTGCCTGGTCTGCAACTATGTGGCCCTCCTGTGGTGCACTGTTACACCACGTTCCCCCCATGACCATCATTTAAATGTATGATTCAGGGGGGCAGTGATGGGGTGTGTTATGAGTCTACGATGGATGTTGAGGGGATCGGTGTATCCAGTAACCTGGCCTCCTTGGGGAGGTGTTGCAGAGCTTGGTTGTGGGGGAACAGATACTTCTGCTACCTCCTGCCAGATGGTAGGAAGTGTGAATGGTGGCTAAAGACCTTCTTAACTGTCCTTACAATCCGCTGGAAGGTCCTGTGGTCCGAAATGGTTCAGTTTGCATACTAGACGGTGAGACACCTGGTCAGGTCGCTCTCTACTGTCCCCCTGTAGAATATAGTATGGATGGTGAGGGGATGTGTGCTCTCTTCATCCTTTGTTGGCAGGCGTCGTCGATGATGTGCACACAAAGGACCTTTTGGCTGTCTCCTAGTTGAACCATTGATGTTCAGTGGAGTGTGATCACCCTACTGAAGTCATCAAGCATCTTGGTCATCGTATCAACACTAAGAGGAAGATGGTTGTCTCATTGTGGATGAGATAAGAGATTATTGCTGATCTTGGGACTGTGGGTTTGTGGTTTGTCCCTCCTCTGTGGGTAGACACAACTGCTGACCAAGAGCATCCTTGTAGGGGCCTTGCAGTTTCAGAGATGCTACGTCCCGGTCATCTGGCCATAACGATTTCCTGTCACAGCCACCCAGGTCTTCATGCCTGTCCATTTCACCTGCATACAGCACTCATCTAATACCGTCTAATACTATCTAATCTACAGCTGACCTTTACATGTGCCATTAATAGTCAACAGCTCATCAGCGTTGATTCCATTATGGATTAAAATAAAAGGGGAAGGGAACTCACCTCTGGGCAAACCGGAGGCCATTGTGATGAACTTCTCTGCAGCTGCTTGTAACTTGTCTTCATACACTGTATCTGAAAAAGATGAGAAGAACAGAGGATGGAACTATTTAACTCAATGGCAGTCAAGCTCTCTATTTGTAGACTGTACTTCTCTCTGACCTGCCTCACACATTCACACAAAGATGTGTTGATTAAAAACACATTGCGCTCAGGTATCAAAAGATGAAGTTGCTTGATATGGAAAAGGTTTTCGGAGAAGCTTAGTCACGTGTGGTGAGAAATTCGGGGACACGTTCTCTAGTAGAACTCTTTTTTGTCACCTCGCCTTTCTGTTGAAGTGGAATTTGAGATTTTCAAAAGGTCAGTCTTTGAGATGTAAAGTCATTCAGAGTGGTTTTATGTGAACCGTAGAGAAGCATTCCTGTTACCGTACAGCGGCGGTAAGAGAAACGAGGAGGCGTGCACTGTGTACAATGTCAAAATAGCGATTTTAATTGCCATCCAAAATGAACAGTGAACCTAAACAGCGCTTGAGGTTTTATATCATTGCTGTCCAATGAAAGACATGCGTGTTTCATCCTTTGCTTTCTTGGTTTGTACTTTTATGCATCATTTGATCACAGCCGCTGCTGTTTACACTGGGTGAAAAGTTCATGATGAATGGACCAATAGACATTGTTCAAGTTCAAAACTGCACAGGAAGAAAGTCTGGCTTCATTGACTTCCTTTAAGGGTTAATTAGGGGTTTTGCCCTCTCCTGGAATCAGCCAACAGGACTGAAACTTGCTGAGTAGGTTTGACTTTGTAAGAGATGCGAATGATTCAAGTTCCACACTCAGCTGCACATGTGACGTAGGCAAGGACGGGCCTTATGGCTGTACCTGACCGTCCCAACCGCCACGACTGCAGACATTCAGCAAGCAGTGGTGATGTCCTCCATTAGCCGGAATACATTCAGGCAGACCACTACACCAACTTAACTTCACCGTAACACCACGTCAACATCACCAAGGACTACAATGGTGTCGTGCCAGACTGTCATGGAGTAACTCCGAATGGCAGCGGGTCATCTTCCATGACGAGTCCCGTGTTTGTCTTGGTCGAGACAGGCACCTGAGGTTCCCATTACTGCCACTGCCTTCAAGTTTATTGCCTCTGCCTATAATTTAGCACTACCTATCCCACCATGGGGCTGACATCTTAATGACTTAAATAGAGTGTTTGTGGCAAATTCTCTTTTCCCCTTATAATATTCCCCAAATAATATTTGCATTATGGATAGATAAGACCCAGCTCAATTAACATACTGAAGTAACATAATAATCTAAATCTGAAAAACAAAAAACACCAGTAATAATCTTTTAAGATACTGTTACAACTGCACAATCACAGTAGCCCTACAAACATATGTCACGGGTCCATCAAGCCCCGCACAGAACCCAGAACTCCTCTGGTGACCATGTGACCTCTCGCTCACAGCCGGCAGCCAATCACAGGTCGGCCTCACTGATTATTCTCACCTGTGGTATTGCCTTTACAAGCTGCTCACTCTGTCTTCGTCTTCGTGGAGTAGCGTCTCTGTTTTATCAGCACTGAGACTTTGATTGCTCTGATTGCTGTTTTGGCTTCTTCACTCTTTGCTTTGGACCTCGATTCTGGATTTTCCCTTCGTTATATTTGGTTGCCGTTTGCCGACCTTTTGGCATGTTTGCCGACTACGTCTTTGGATTGTGTTTTCTTTTTAACAAATCAGTAAAAGCCTCTCCTGCATTTTTAGCCATTTAGCTGACGCTCTTATCCAGAGCGACTTACAAGGGTATTCATATTACAGGTGGGCCAATGTAGTGTTAGGAGTCTTGCCCAAGGACTCTTATTGGTATAGCACAGCATAGTCACCCAGACCGGGATTCGAACCCCAGTCTCCCACATGTGGTGGTGGCTCCCTGGTGGGTAGAGGTATTATCCGCTGAGCTACACCAACCACCTGCGCATGTCCTGTTTGGCCCAAACCTGACAGTATCAGACTATACCAGTAAACACAACTTGTATTTCCTGCCCGCATCACTATGCTTCTCATACTCTGACTGCCCATATCATCAGTATGTATTCAGGTGAATGACATGATCACCAGTATTTATGTATCTGCGCAATATCTTTCAGTAACTGTGCAATATCAAATAAAAAAAAAATAAATTAAAAAATTGTTCATTTATACAGGTTTTTTTTGGCCTTTTTATTTTAAAAACTTTTTTATAAGTTCATAATAAAATAAGCTCACTGGACAAAAATGAGTCACCTGTGACTAAATCATACCTAATAGCACACAATACCTCCACAAGCACCAATAACAGCTGTGACTGGATGCGGCATGTAAGTTTCTGGATGTAGGCCACATCAGTGTTCACCCACTCTTACATCATTGAGCGGTTGGGCCAGATTTGGTGGATGCCTTCCCTGACACAATTCCGAGGAGAATTCCCTGTAGACTGGGATTTTAGCCACTGCCACTAGACCTTCCTTCACACTATGGTCTTTGGCCACACCCAAATGCCACAGTCACTGCTTTTAGCCAATCATTAACATCTGCTTTGGAGGCAGAACACCATCCAATGAGAAACTCAGTGTATACCACAGTACCTACATTTAGAGCTTAGAGTTATACACTCGACCTAATAAGAAACTGTAATACAGACTCAGTCTATACCACAGTACCTACATTTAGAGCTTAGAGTTATACACTCGACCTAATAAGAAACTGTAATACAGACTCAGTCTATACCACAGTACCTACATTTAGAGCTTAGAGTTATACACTCGACCTAATGAGAAACTGTAGAACAGACTCAGTCTATACCACAGTACCTACATTTAGAGCTTAGTTATACACTAGACCTAATGAGAAACTGTAATGCAGACTCAGTCTATACCACAGTACCTACATTTAGAGCTTAGAGTTATACACTCGACCTAATGAGAAACTGTAATACAGACTCAGTCTATACCACAGTACCTACATTTAGAGCTTAGAGTTATACACTCCACCTAATGAGAAACTGTAGAACAGACTCAGTCTATACCACAGTACCTACATTTAGAGCTTAAAGTTATACACTAGACCTAATGAGAAACTGTAGAACAGACTCCGTCTATACCACAGTACCTACATTTAGAGCTTAGAGTTATACACTCAACCTAATGAGAAACTGTAATACAGACTCAGTCTATACCACAGTACCTACATTTAGAGCTTAGAGTTATACACTCCACCTAATGAGAAACTGTAATACAGACTCAGTCTATACCACAGTACCTACATTTAGAGCTTAGAGTTATACACTCCACCTAATGAGAAACTGTAATACAGAGTCAATCCATACCACAGTACCTACATTTAGAGCTTAGAGTTATACACTCGCCCTAATGAGAAACTGTAGAACAGACTCAGTCTATACCACAGTACTTACATTTAGAGCTTAGAGTTATACACTCGACCTAATAAGAAACTGTAATACAGACTGTCTATACCACAGTGCCTACATGCAGGAGCTTAGAGTTACTACACTCGACCTAATGCACAGAAGTAGAACAGACTCAGTCTTTACCACAGTACCTACATTTAGAGCTTAGTTATACACTAGACCTAAAAACTGTATATGCTGTCTCAGTCTTTTTTCAGTACCTGTTTAGAGCTTCTGTTTTACACTTGCTAATGAGATACTGTAATACAGACTCAGTCTATCACCACAGTACCTACATTTAGAAGAGTTATACACTCCACCTAATGAGGGTGTAGAACAGACTCAGTCTATACCAAGTACCTACATTTAGAGCTTAAAGAGACCTAATGGAAACTGTGAACAGTACCGTTATTCAACAGTACCTACATTTGAGTTAGAGTTATTCCACTAATGGGAAACTGAATACAGCTCATCTATACCACAGTATCTACCTTAGAGCACTGAGTCATAGCCTCCACCTGATGAGAAACTGTAATACAGACACAGCATGGACATAAAGGCATTAACTGTAGATGCACTGGATGACCTAAAATAAATATTCATATGAATACTTTTCTCTTTACTATGGCTTTGCCAGCAAAGCTGAAAAGGGCTTGGACTCTTACCCACTCTCGCTGCTTCGATCACTCTTTTCTCGTTGTTGAAAATCCTATCCAGCAGTTTGAAGCAGGAGTCTGCATTGCGAATGTTGTAGTCAGTAAGAACGTGACCCCAGCACAGTCGCATGCTATCTTCTGGAGGTATAAAGCAGTGGTAGCAACTAAAACCTGTGTAAGCACACGAGCTTACGAGTAGCAGCTGGGTTAGAAATCCAGACATCCTCTTTCTTTGCTGGTGGACTTGTGCTTTTTGTCCCCAGAACTTTTTGGAATGTCTGGAAGTTGTTACATCATAATTGAAGAACATATCAGATTTAGAATTTTGCCAAGTATGTCACACATGTATGACATAAGGCAAGAACACAGACTGTTAACCACTGCACTACACCCATAGCACTAAGGCCAGTGTACAATCAGAAAAATAATAACAAGCTGAACCAGAGCTGAAGAGAAAGCCCAGCAGCGTCTCTACTCCCTGCAAAGGCTACGGAGGGCAAATCTCCCACCTCCCATCCTCACCACATTCTACAGAGGAACCATCAAGAGCATCCTGAGCAGCTGCATCACTGCCTGGTTTGGGAACTGCACCGCATCGGATGGAGTCCGATACAGTGCGGTCACTGCAGCGAGTAGTGAGGACGGCTGAGAAGATCATTGGTGTCTCTCTCCCCACCATCACAGACATTTACACTACACGCTGCATCCGCAAAGCAAACAGCATTGTGGGTGACCACACACACCCCTGACACACACTCTTCACCTCGCTGTCTTTACTACCAGTGGGCTACCTGTACTGTCCCCTCCCTGTCTTTACTACCAGTGGGCTATCTGCACTGTCCCCTCCTTGTCTTTACTACCAGTGGGCTATCTGCACCGTCCCCTCCCTGTCTTTACTACACAGCATGGGATGGATCTACACTGTCCCCTCCCTGTCTTTACTACCAGTGGGCTATCTGCACTGTCCCCTCCCTGTCTTTACTACCAGTGGGCTACCTGCACTGTCCCCTCCCTGTCTTTACTACCAGTGGGCTACCTGCACTGTCCCCTCCCTGTCTTTACTACCAGTGGGCTATCTGCACTGTCCCCTCCCTGTCTTTACTACCAGTGGGCTATCTGCACTGTCCCCTCCCTGTCTTTACTACCAGTGGGCTATCTGCACCGTCCCCTCCCTGTCTTTACTACCAGTGGGCTATCTGCACTGTCCCCTCCCGGTCTTTACTACCAGTGGGCTATCTGCACTGTCCCCTCCCTGTCTTTACTACCAGTGGGCTATCTGCACTGTCCCCTCCCTGTCTTTACTACCAGTGGGCTATCTGCACTGTCCCCGCCCTGTCTTTACTACCAGTGGGCTATCTGCACTGTCCCCTCCCTGTCTTTACTACCAGTGGGCTATCTGCACTGTCCCCTCCCTGTCTTTACTACCAGTGGGCTATCTGCACTGTCCCCGCCCTGTCTTTACTACCAGTGGGCTATCTGCACTGTCCCCGCCCTGTCTTTACTACCAGTGGGCTATCTGCACCGTCCCCTCCTTGTCCTTACTACCAGTGGGCTATCTGCACTGTCCCCTCCCTGTCTTTACTACCAGTGGGCTATCTGCACTATCCCCTCCCTGGCTTTACTACCAGTGGGCTATCTGCACTGTCCCCTCCCTGTCTTTACTACCAGTGGGCTATCTGCACTGTCCCCTCCCTGTCTTTACTACCAGTGGGCTATCTGTACTGTCCCCTCCCTGTCTTTACTACCAGTGGGTTATCTGCACTGTCCCCTCCCTGTCTTTACTACCAGTGGGCTATCTGCACTGTCCCCTCCCTGTCTTTACTACCAGTGGGCTATCTGCACTGTCCCCTCCCTGTCTTTACTACCAGTGGGCTATCTGCACTGTCCCCTCTCTGTCTTCAGTACAAGCATGGGTTTAGGTTTAGAGACTAGGTTTAAAGTGTAAGGTGACCACTGTGGCTAATGAGCGCTACAGCTCTACACTGGTTTGGATGGGCCTGAGTCTTCTGCTAGAGTGTCTTGGAGAGGTGATGTCCAGGATGGGAGGGGTCAGCTGTAGTGTTGGTCGATTATGTCCTATAATCTGCTCTGTAATCCTGATCCTTTGTGCGGATGAGGATGATCCTGTTCTTGTACTTAGGAGGAGCCAAACCAGATGGTTACGGATGAGGTGAGGATGGGCGTGATGATTACTGGATCGTCAGGTTGATTTTCTGGAGCTGCCTTAAGAAGAACTCTGCTGTGCCTCCCTGGCTATGGAGACAGTGATCCTCTCCAGCTTCAGATCTCTGGATATCTCTAGTGCCCAGGAACTTGAGTGACTCCACAGGGGAAACCACAGAGCTGTTTATGTTTAAGGTCACCTACCCCATCTCCGCTGTCTTTTGTGTTTTGAGCAGCAGGTGATCGCTGCTGCACCAGGAGACCGACTGCTCGACTTCTGTATGCAGACTCGGCGCTGCTGGCTATGAGGCCCACCACGGTGGGCAAACTTCAGGATCTTCTCAGCTGGTCTCTTAGAGACACAGTTATTTGTGTAGAGGCTGAAGAGAACCGGGGAGTACTGAGTGTCTGGTGGTCTAATGTATGTCTTCCTAGTTGCACCTGCTGTCTCCTTCTTTGTCAGGAAGTCCACATTCCACCAGCACATGAAATCTGGAACCGCGAGCCGGAACAGCTTGCCATACAGAAGCTGTGGTACTACGGTGTTAAATCCTGAGCCGAAGTTTACAAATAGATCTCTATTGAAGGTTCCAGGACTGTCGAGATGCTGTAGCAGAAGTGCAGGCCCAGGTTTTGTGTAGATGTTGAGGTTAGGGTTAGGATTTGGGTCAGAATGAAGGTTAGGATTAGGTTTTTCTGTTGAGGTTCATTGTAGGGTTAGATTAGGTCCATGTTGTGAGTTAGGATTAGACCTTAGGTTGAGGGTAATGTCAGGGTTGAAATTAGGACCAGGGTTAGGATTAGGTTTTGAGTTGAGGTTACGGCTCGAGTGAGGATTAGGATTAGGTTTTTGGTTGAAGTTAATGTTGGTTTTAGAATTAAGGCTATGGTGAGGTTTGGGTTTTGGGTTGAGGTTAAGGCTGAAGGTTTGGGTAATGGGTAGGACTGGGGCCATGGTGAGAGTTAGGATTAGGTTTTGAGTTGAGGTTAGGGCCCGAGTGAGGATTAGAATTAGATTTTTTGTTGAAGTTAATGTTGGGGTTAGGCTTAAGGCTATGGTGAGGTTTGGGTTTTGGGATGAGGTTAAGGCTGAAGGTTTGGCTAATGGGTAGAACCAGGGCCATGGTAAAATTTAAGATTAGGTTTTGAGTTGAGGCTAGGGTTAGGGCCAGAGTGAGGATAAGAAATTGGTTGTTGATTGAAGTTAATGTTGGGGTTAGGATTAAGGCCATGGTGAGGTTTGGGTTTTGGGTTGAGGTTAAGATTAAAGGTTTGGGTAATGGGTAGAACCGGGGCCATTGTGAGAGTTAAGATTAGGTTTTGGGTTGAGTTTAAGGCAATGGTTAAGATTAGGGGCATGGTGAGGATTGGGATTAAGGTTTAGGATTAGGACCAGGGCGTTTTGTGTTGAGATTAAAGTTAAGGTTAAGATTAAGGTTAAGAGTTAGATTTTGGTTTGAGGTTAGGGTTAGTATTAGGCCCAGTGTATGGGTTAGGGTTAGGTTGAGGTTAGTTTTTTTTGCTTAAAGGACGTAACATATTACGTCTACCTCATGTAACATGCCGACAATACATCTATTTAGTATAAATTCGTCTTCAGGATGTTTACTTCAGTATATTCAGATCCTTTACTGCGGCTCTTCACCGATATGTTGTTGAAGTGCTTCTGATACAGTGGCTACAGTGGCTCGCTCTGCGCCATTGCACCAAATTTCAGAGCTGCTATTTGGTCAGAACTGTACTCAGAATCTCATAAATAAGGATCTTGTAACTCCAGTTAATGCCTTATAGTAGAATACTGCACAAGGGAAGGAAGCGCCGGCTATCTATGATATACACAATGAACCTTTCATGAAGCTTCATAACCAGGAGTTTTAAAAGTGGGTAAGCTTAAATAAGCTACTTGCTGGAATGTGAAAAACTGACTTACACCTGTCTTATGTCACCTGCACCAAATTTAGTCCCACCCACCAAACCAAACTAAAACAAATATAAAAAAAGTGACTTGGTCTAAAAAAAAGAAAAGAAACTGAGAAAAAAAATGAGGTGGCTGATCTATGTGCACATTGGTGGAGGGTGGGGGACACTACAAATGCCAAAACAGTCAAACAGGCAGCATTTGTCACACCTCCGCCTCTCCCCGGCTTCTCCGCTCTTCAGGACTCCACTTCCCAGAGGGCCACGCTCGATGACGTCATGTCTAGGCGCCCACAGTCGGACTCTGTGACTCGCTCTAGATCGCCCGAGTTTTGACCACAGCTGTAACCAATCACTTCCTGTGTTTAAGCCACTCACAAACACTCACTCTTTGCTAAGCTTTGCCAAACCTAGGTTAGCAATTCTGAGCGTTTCTTTCCTCGTATGGTCTTACTCTGGTTTCCGACTCCCTTCGTTCCTTGACTACTCTTTCGCCATATCCCTTTTGCTCGTGTCCTGACTCTACGGTTTGTACCTCTGCTTTCTTTCTTTGGTTTTTCCCTTCGGTTTTCCCCTTTCAACTTGTTCGCCCTCGCTGCTTGTTCTATCTGGTTCTGACCTCCGCCTGTCCCTGACTCTGATCCGATTTCTCCCATTGTTGTTGCTGTATACTGTTGCTTGCTGTGATTGCCTGGGTTTAAATAAACCATTCCTGGTTTTTAGTTCTGCACATGTCGGTCTTGAAGTATTGTGTTTGACACATTTTATTTTACAGAAACCTCAGTCAAATGAAAAACAAGAAAAGGATGATAGACAAAAAGAATACCGGCAAAGTACAGAATTAAAAGAAATGCAATGTAGAAAAGCACATTTCATTTGATAAGGTGTTGCTAAAACTGAATAGAAGTGTATGGGAGGAACGAGGGATTAATAAATGAGAAGCGTGGGTCAGTATGGCTGTGGACTAGAGTTTGGAGATCTGCCCTAGGTGAGTATGTGCAGCTCTCTGTCTGTAGGGTAAAGGAAACATACTCTATGGGAGGAATGAAGGATGGTGGTGGGGGGGAGTCAAACACACGAGCCTGGCTCAGACTATCATTGAATTTGTGCTTGGGGGTCTGCACTGAGACAGCATACGTGAAATGGTGTCTGTTGAGCAGGAGTACAGTAGAAGGCTGTACTTTCCGGCCCATTCATTCTTAACAGGGATTAAAAATCATAATTTAATGGAGTTTTTCTGAAAACCGTATGTGGGATCTGAACATTCTGGTGTTGGAACGGTGTTGATATCTCAAAAACTAGGGGATGAGTTCGCAGACATGAAAGAATATCAAGAATAAGAAGAAGAATAGAACTGTGTAGACTGAGACCAACAGTGAGACAATGGAAAGCCAGCCAGTTTGTGCCTGTGTGGGAGAGAGAGAGAGACAGAGGAAGATTGAACGAGGAGGACTACTGATGGAGCCCACAGCTTCATCGCATCCCATTTCCCCTAACCTCCCCCCTCCCATCGTCCTCCTGCATCCCCCCATCCCCTCCTCCAGCTCTCTCCCACTGCACGTCGCCATAGAAACGAGACAGGGTGCCTAATACGCCAAGTTAATATATTTCCAGTGGCATGGAGCGACTTGGGTACTAATGCATTCATCTGTCTCCTCAAAGACAAGCCAATCAATAGTGTGCAGGAGCCTGCGGCGGGGCCGCTGGAGCGCAGACGGAGAGCACGTTCTTCCATCCCTCCATCCGTCCGTCCATCAGTTGGGCCAGCTCTGGCATGACAGGTAGCACTGCAGCAGCCTCCGGCCCAAGCTGCACATTCAGCAGAATTTTCCACAAATGGGAGACCACGGGGGTTGGGGGGATGGAAGGGGGTGGCGGCGGCAAGGGTAGTCTGGGAAATGGATGATTCAGTGAGAGGCAGGGGTTCCTTTTTTCCTCTGTTTCCATTTCTACGTTCTTTGATTATAATTTTGGAAATGCAGTTTCACTGGCTGGGCTCCCCAAGGCTCCTACAGGATTCCTAGTTCGGATGTACCCCTAAAGTCCCATATGTCCGCATATGTCCCAAACTTTAGAATAAGAGTAGAACTTTCACAATAAGGTTTAAGGAACCATTTCCTGAAAGGGTTCTTTAAGAATGCTAAAGCAGGTGCTCTAGTACTGCGTCAAGCACTGGATGGAAGCTAAGCTGGAAAGATGGTCCAGTTTGGACTCATGTTTATGATGTCACAAGTGTGAAGACATTTACAAGCCCCAGTTCAGCCAATAGATTTGTAGCCCCACCCTAATATTATTTTGGCTGGTAGCTAATGGCCGGTAGTGGGAGGATAGGCAGAACGTATACTTGATAGAGGGGCTTGTTTTGGATGGTAGCCAATTTAGCCCCAATTTAGTCACTGCTGAATCACTTCACAGAACTCCCTCTATTATAATGTTACCACGCTGAGAGGCCTGAGAGCTTCCACATGCCTTCTCGGGTCATGAGAAGAAGAACAAGAGCTGCCTTACCACCCAAGGAGTAGCATAGCCATTTATAACCCTGAGCCACAAAAGGCGAAGGCATTGGCGGGTTGGGAACTAGTGATCTCCTGAGGACAGGTTGAAACCTTAGTGTAATGGACAAGACACCTAGGCCAGGGTTCCTATAATTAGTAGGCCTGGAAATGTTGGTTTTGCGTTTTGGATTTTTGAGAATGAATATTAATGCAGTGTGTATTAATTAGATTTCCTTTGAACAGGGTTCCATTGGATTTCATTCATATTCCTATAGCTATTATGCCCTAATTGACTTATAGGACAGTATAGGATCTTATGATATTATGATCTAATGATAGCAGCCAGAGAACATTGTCTGGTAGGGTGCAAAGTGCAACTATTAGGCTTCAGCTGTGTAACTCTGAGAGGGAAGGAATGAAGAAGACACTGGGATGGTCACTGGAATGAGATTTTAATTGCAGTCAACAACTTGAAGGGCAATTGACCAAATGATAGAATCACTTGCTTGAGATATCCATGCTGTCCTCACATGCCCTTTATGTAAGTGTACATCTGGACCAGTTTAACTTGGATAGCCATTTTGAAGATTGAACCACGGGGTCACCACCCCTAGCTGTCTTTTGATTAAACCATTCCACAGGTTGGGAGACAAAGCCAGCTCACAGGGTGTGCCCCCTAGGGCAGCCATAGCAACATGATGGCCTATTTCAATGCGTTAAAGCACCAGTAACTAAGGTTTGGGTACAATCGTCACATTGCATTGGTCACGATGGGATTTCGAGTCCAGTGGTTGCTGTAACTGTTGATGAAATCGCATGCAGCCCTGTTCCTAAGGACCTCACCTGTGACCTTGGTTGACCTCACAGGTTAAGGGTCTCAGGGACAAGGAGGCACACTTAGTAAAAAAGCATGAGGGTTTTCACAACACCTTCAGTTCCTCCATCTTGATAGTTCGGCATACGCAATGGGTCGGCCTTATAAGCCAAAAGCAGCAACAGGTTGCAGCTGTTTGTTGCATTAGCCATTGATTTTGCTCGAGACCTTGTAGGGTGAGGTAGTGCATCGTTGTTAATCGGTGTAGCATATTGGCTTACCAAATGTTTCAATTCGTTTCCTTAGCTTCCCGTTTACGTTTGTTCCAAGCGTCCCTGAGAAGAGCCAATAAAAGTTCCTCTTCAGGTACACTCGCAACGGCGATGCAGCAACCTTGCCTTGACCACGCCTGGAAAAAAAGGCGTCTTGCTGCATTGCACTACACAAATTAGGGTGGTGCGAGCTTTCCCTCATACTTTACACACAAGCTTCCAAGGCGTTAATCCTCAACTCCACACATATAACAGGGCTTTGGATTAAGTTTGCACCGAACCGTGTTGTGTCAGTCATAATAAAAAACCGTGGGGTGTCGATGGATGTTCTTTACTGCAATATGGCTATACCGCCGCAGAGGCTGTAAGAGGCATATCGCCCCTTGCCTGACTCCAGCACCGGCTTTATGAAAACCCTGTTCAGCTTTAAGCTGCTTTAGCTCCGGGAATCACGGCCGCATTTGCTGACTTCTGGGACAAAGCGGATGAGCGTTCTCCCGTGAAACAACCAATGACATCTCATTTTGGCGGAGGCAGGCATGATATAAAAGTGACCTTATAGCAATGCACAGAAATAGGCAAGATGCACCTGAATCAGCACCATGGACAGGGAATACAGTGGCGTTCAGGTGACAAGCCCAAATGGATTACCTGCAGTATGTTCTTGGGGGGAGGGGGTCTGAAATCTTTTCGGAAAACACTGAAATCTGCACAAAAAACAGAGAAGAAGAAGCAGCATATGGTCAGTCACGTCAAGCCAGTCGTCATGCCCACAAAGTAACCGGCAACAGGTCTTTCCGAATAGCAAAAATGAAAACGAAATGATGTTTTAAAATCGATATGAAGATCACATATCATTATACTTCAATACTCGCTGTCTAATTTGTTAACCTTATGTGAATTTGAGAAGACGAAATGGAATGGTGCCCTCTGTTGGTAGACAGCTGCTACAACCACGAGATAAGTCCAAGAGACTCATTTACCCTTACCTTTTCAGGATCTTTGCATTGGATACCAGCTCAAGACATCGCCCCGGTGATGATATGTCTGGTTCATCTGAAGCGTGATATTTTCAGTTTCTAGAAAAGTCTGTAAAAGTAGCAGCTATTCCATAAAGAGAAGATATACTGAACGCAAACTCCACACATACTGCAGAACGGTCACGGCATGTTGAATACTTCACTGGGATGGAGCCGAAAAATTCCCAAACATCACAACACTGATGAATTATGAATAGCTCTGCAGTAGACATACACTTCTATTGTTTGAGAGGAAGACTGTAGTCATAGTCATAAAAACGAAGGGTCTGCATGCGGAGCGGTTCATCTTACCCATCGCCCACTGGATGTCCAGGTACTTGCACACTGAAGCCAAACTTGTGTCCAGAACTGGTGCACAGCAATATCTTGGACATGGGGAAATGTTATACAATAGCATGCGTATGGATGGTAAAAGCATAGGGATATATACGCACCTGCTCCGCTTCACGGCAAAACTTCACCTTACCAGCTCATGGCGCACCCCATAAAGGAGACTGGGTGAAGAACGAGGCTGAAGAAGGTAACAGGGATGCAGCAGTCGGCTGTAGCCTTGGCATGTTAGCAAAAAGCGTATTAATACACAGTAATAAATATGATATTACACTGTAATACAAGAGTAATTACACGCACTCCAGACAAGCAACTGTTCGAAAGGAGAGTTCGGGCTGGAAATGGTGTGATAAAGGACGAAACACCCATCTGCTCCCTTTAAAGTTATCACCTTACAAGACAAAGGCGAAGTGGAAAGGAAAACGCAGCCTCGCCACTGAGTTGCTTTGGTCTGTAGGTTCCCCAATTAGTCTCTTTCTCTATTGAAGACCACAAGTCCGAATGCACAGGCAGACGGGCAAGCAGACAGACAGGCTGGCAGGCAGACAGACAACCAGACAGACATTCAGACGAGCCAATAGACAGTCACGATACATCCACATATGCTCGACTTACCTCCCCACAGCCGTCCTGCTGTGCTCTACGGTGGCAAGCGCGAGCCAGCGTGTGCTGTCATGTGCTAGACATGCTAGCCCAGGAGTGCATGCACATTTCTGCCTTTTGCTAACCAGTCTAGTCTCTCTCTCTCTCTCTCCCTCTCTCTCTCCCCTTATCTCACCCCTCTCACAGTCTTCTCCCCATCTCTCTCTCTCTCTCTCTTCCCTCTCTCGCTCACGTTTTTTTTTTTTCCAGGCATCACATCTCTGTTACTCCCCCCACCACCCCTTCTTTGCAGTCTGTGTGTTCTCACGCCCCTGTAAGTGTGTGTGTGTGTGTGTGTCTGGAGAAGAGAGAAAACGTGTGCGAGACAGAGGGAGCAGGGAGGGGGCAGAAGACTAGAGGAGAAGAGAGGAGAGAGTAAGAAGGCGAGGGAAATGTAGGGGGAGGGTTTCCGAGAGATGAAGCACAGGAAAATATCACTCGTGTTCGTGGCAGTCATCTCTTAATCAATCTCTCCCTCTCTCTCCCTCTCCCTCTCCCTCTCTCTCTCTCTCTCTTAATGCCAGCTGCCCCTGGGAGACCAAATGAGCAATGTGTGCACGGCATTGTATGAACGCAAGTCTAGGGTATTCCTATACATTCCATACTCGGGCTCTCGTCTGTAGCAAACAGCAAAAGGAGTAGTTCAGCACCATGATGGCTAACGACGGGTGGAGTGTAGCTGCTGCTAATTAGCAATATGCAAATGACATCATGCTTTCCGGTAGCCACTACCGTTCATTGTTAACAAAGTTAGGCCTCCGTTAAGTTCTGTTCTTTTAAGCTACATGCCAGTATTCCATGGGCATTGGTCACAAGTGCAGGGTATACAGTACTGGCTATGGAAATGAATAGGGAATACCCATTTATTGTTACAGGGTGTGCATAATTAAACGATTACCTTAGAAGCTATTCATTCAGAGGGGTTCGATATGAAATTGTTCACATGTAAGGAGGTTTGAAGCCTCCAAAATCTGAAAAAGCATCCTAGGATGCTTACTAGATCTTTTCCGATGCCGAGACACTGATTATAAATGAGTTTCGTTTATTCATTTGTGGTGTAGAGGTAGTTGTAAGGCAAAACACTGTCCAGAGAAAGTCATTTATCACTCTTTAGCATTAATAACATTACATACACTCATCATCAGAAATGTCGTAACCCCTGGAAGGAGGTTTGGAATTGCTGTCCCATTGGGTAGGAAGGTAAAGGTCACCAGGAACAATAACGGATGATACGTTTGGACTGATATGGGCAATAATCACTGAGCTACACATACAGAAGTCTGTCTCTCAGTGTTCAGTAACACAACATTCCTGATGTCTCAGCAGTGCAGAGTTCCTAATGGTGTTGGGGTGGAGGTGCGGTGACACTACGCCCTTTCGGACATGTGACGTGTAACATCAAGCTGTTCATCCGTTGACAAGGTGGTACCGTGCAGTGAATGTCTGGTTCTGTGGGTAGAAGATGGGTCGCAAAGCAAATGTTAATGACGGGCTAATATGAGTGACAGCATTTGGGCGTGCCAAATGTGCAAATCTGCAAGTGTATGGAAGCGTACGGTCATACAGGTCTACCAGCAGGTCTAGTCTACAGGACGTTCACCTCAGAACTGTACCAGGGAAGTCATCCACCAAATCTGCCACAATTCTGTAATGCAAGAGTGGCTGAATCGCTGCTGTTTGTGATTGTGGAGGTATTAGATGCTAGTAGGTATGCTTCAGTCAAAAGTGACTTATGATACCTATTGGTATATAGCTGTTTTGTTGTCATATATCTGTACTCATACATAATGTGAGGCCTAATGTTTGCACCATGGGACGGAAGAATGACATTTCCTTCCACTATATGCAAGTGTTATTGAGAACTGACCACTTGATTTGGCAAAACCACTTCAATACCACACTAAATAAAACTTATAGGGTTATTTAGGTGACTTTTGGTGCCTGTTTTTACAGTTGCACTTTATTTCCCAATTCTCCTATATGGGCATGATGCTAAAAGCAAACAGACATATGACTATAAATACAATAATAATATATTCTCTCCAGACACTAGAGATAAAGAAACCAGTCTTCCATAAATAGACTAGAGGATTCAGTAGATGCTAACATTGCTAACAAGGAAAGAAATCAGAATGCACATGGCATTACAGTGGTGGCTAGCGCTTGCTAACTAGCAGTTAGTTGTTAAAGTGATGTCGTAGCATACATGTGACGAAGAATCAGCAATCGTATCAGGAAGGCCTGGAAGAAAAGCAGTCGTCGTTCGCCACTGCGGTGCAAAAATATCCCAGCAGAGTCCCGGCACACTACATACTCTCACATAGACAACATCCGAAGATGGTGCTACAGTGTTGTCTCGCAGCCTCATTAGCACATCATGCTACAGTAATCCAGCCAGCCAGCAGAGGTGTACTCATTTCAGCATGATTTATCCCACAGCGGTACAGTGAAGGGTTGGGGGGTGGGGGGGGGGGGGTCGCTCTCAGAAAAAAGGAGAATGGAGACAAAGACAGACACACTGTTGGGTAAGATGCAGCAGACCCTCAATCATGCGATGGATGAGGGAGGGGGTGACCCTGTGCAGTTCATAAGCAAGTATTGTTGGTGAAATACTGTTGTTCCGGAGACAAAACTGCTTGCTAGGTCGCAGCATCAGGTACTACCGGAATAACGGTGCCCAGACAGCGACGGGAAACAACATGAAAGAGAAGCTATGGATTATCGGAACGCTTGTTTTAGAGTTAGGAGTGCTCTGGACAGGCAGAGGGAATATTTAATGGAGCTAATTTAAGCCCCTCTAGCTGTCTCTCTCTTTTTCTTTCCTTTCTTTCTATCTGGTTCACCCTCTGAGCTGTCCAGTGTGCCATATGAAACGGTTCTATGGTGCTGAGCTTATGACAGACTGGTTCCATATCTGCAAAGATGCAAGACAAGGCTAGCCTCTGTCACCGTACCTGTTCAGCTTGTATTCTGAGCATATAGTAAGAGAAGCAGGAGCTCCAGGAATGTGGACTCAGTATTAATGGAAGAAACATTAAAACCTTCAATATGCAACATACACGATGCTCATAGAGAAATATCTAAAGGCCGTTGATGAATGGAGGGTAAAGGTGTGCCTTAAGCTCAATACTGTATGAAGAAACCAAAGGTTATGACAACAGGGAGGAATTTAAACTGTGCTGTTGATGATGAAGATGTAGAAGAAGGCTGAAGGAGCGTGACAAGATCTTCAGGGGTAATAATGTGTCTCTACAACACAAAGAATAGTTGTCCAAAGAGCACATTTAAAGAAAACAGAATAAATATACCAATGCCTTTGGACTTTGGTGTTGATGAAGATTTCTGAGAGTACCAAATGGATCAAACCAGGCCTCCTTCAAAGCCCAGGCAACCGAACTGAAGTCCTCGAATTTGGACACTGTACAAGACACTTGGGACACTTGAACAAGGCGACTACCGGGGCACCTGTATAGTTACCAGCACTTATGAATAATAAACGGTCTACCATATGTCCTGAATGTTAACTTTGTAGTTTAGAAACAATCCATAATATCACTTTCCTCACACACAGTCAATCAGCCGAGACATGTTTGGTACTGTTTGCTTCAGAGCTACAAGGCTAGCTGACTCTTAAAGGAACTCTACATAGACTTCTACATAGGCCTACAACTTACACTATGACTCAGATTCACAGTCAGTGCTATATCTATAACTACCAGAAGACTTCTGCTCGTAAAATAGGCCCTTCCTATTGTAAATTAAATACATTTTTAAAAAATGACATTCACATAGACAACAAAGAAGGATATAAAGACGAGTCTCAGATGTTATGACAGGTGTACCTAAAACAGATAGCATCAGGTCTGATCTACTGCCAATTATTGTCTGTTCACCCATAAACTCTAAAAGGTGAGTCTAGATTTCTATTCCTCACTCATATCTCATACTCATATCTATGTACTACTGTCTGTTAGACTCATAGTAGTGCTAAATAATTATTTGTAGTTAAAAAAGCCTAAAATTAATATACCAGCTTTGATATTATACCATCAGTTAACATCAGCAATAATCCAACATGAACTATTCACTTGAATGACATATATAAGATTCACTTATATAACAAGAATATAAAAACATGTCAATGCATGATCTAATAATGATGCTTCAAGCATTTGAAACCCTCAACTGATTCTTAGAGTAAAGTTCAAAAGCCAGGTTCATCATATACTAGGGCATACTAGTGCCTATGGCATGAATAACTTGCACTGAGAATCTGATAGAGATAAACTTAAGCTACATATCCACCACAGAAACCAAAATTTGCAGGTATTTTAAATACCATAACATATCGTCAAAACTTTTCATAAAAAAAACACTTTTGTCCATTTTTACTTTTATGCATCATTGGAACACAGCAGCCGCTGTTCACACTGAGAATCTCATGATGAATGGACTAATAGAAATGACCCACTGTTTGGAAAGATGTCTGGTTCCATTGACTTACATTAAGGTTTTTGGCCTCTCCTGTAAAGTTGCCATTTCGGAGATCCTTGTTTTCCTTTGGACAGCGATGATATGTCTGCACTGATGTTAAAATGTTGCACGATGTAGAGTTACAGATGTAGACAGTGATTTGAATCTGCAGTCCATCACGTTCTCAATGAAGATACTCCACTGGCTTTCCCATGAGGGCACTTGTTTGGTCTCGAGATGTCTCTTTAGGTTTGAGGGTTTTCATTTGAAATAGCCAGACCACACCGCCTCCACTTACTGGGCTTTTGGGTAAGCATCGTCACAATCAACAATGCTAATAAAGCTCACTGCTTCTTTGTATAGGGTTTCTCAGTTTGAGCTTAAACCATTCAGGTTATAGATGCTGAGCCAAAGTCAAACACAGATCTTTGCCATTATTTTACGGCTCATTTGTCATTTTTAATAGCAGCCTGTGCTGCAGGAACGACAATACGAATACGAGCGACTGCAAAGGAGCAAACAAGCATATGACGTTGGGACTATGGCTCCGACATGCTGCTGGGAAAAGAAGCAAGTCAGCTCTATTCATTCTTTTCCTTGTTTGATCATAGATGGCCATGTTGTTGGCTGGAGCACGGTTCAAGGGTGTCTGCATAACACATTCATGAACATCTTACAAAAACACTTCATAACCTGTTTGTGAATGTTTAACATTTATATAACTGTAAAATGGAGTATTATTTTCCATTTCAATGAGAATATTTTTAAAAAAATAAAAGTCTTAGTTTAGTTTTTATAATTTAAAAAATAAAAACTTTTTACTGAATTCTGGACAGGCAAAATAAACAGTGTAAGAGCTTTTGAATGAGTTCTCCGGCACAATAAAAATTTATAGAGGACAAAAAAGAGGATAAAGGAGAAAGAATAATACAGTGCAAAATTTTCACTGAAAACATATATAGTTTTTCAAAACAAAAAATGGGGACTTTTATTTTGAAAAATGTCTGTCCATAAAACGGACAGTACTCATAAATATTATTATATTATTATATTATATAATATTATTATTTACGTGTAAAACTAATAAATGTTATGTATGTTTATTTTAATGTTCTAAATTGCATTATGAAGTGTTTATGTAAGGCATTATGAATGTGTTATGTAGACACCCTTCCAGTACATTTACGGTATTTAGCTGATGCTCTTATCCAGAGCGATGTACAAGGTTAATCATATTACAGGTGGGCCAATGTAGTGTTAGGAGTCTTGCCCAAGGACTCTTATTGGTGTAGCACAGCCTAGTCACCCAGAGCAGGATTCGAACCCCAGTCTCCCACGTGTGGTGGTGGCGGCTCCCGGTGTTATCCGCTGAGCTACACCAACCACTACTACAGTAAAGGGTTGCTACATGTTTTGAACCGTGGTCCGGCCAACAACATGGCCATCTATGATCAAACAAGGAAATGAATGAATAGAGCTGGCTTTCCTCTTTTCCTAGCAGCATGTCGGAGCCATAGTCCCAGCGTTACAGAGTGTTCACTCTCATGTGTTGAGATTAAGCAAGCAAAATAAAAGTGTGACACCTAATATAGTAGATGGTAAACCGCCCACTCTGGCTAACTGACACTCGCCTGGGGCTGCGGTGTCTCCAATGGATGACGTTTAAGTGGCCTGCTAGTGCAACTAGTTTATTTGTATATCTATTAATATTTCCTTTGGTTAGAATTGGATTTCTGATTTCAGTTGGCTAGTTGCGTAAGGCAATGTTTGTGGTTTCCGGTTCTAAGTTTGGTAAGCACAAGCATTTCCGCTTTCCACCGGTCAGCACGCAAAATGGCATTTTACACGCGATGTCTTCAAGACTTGCCAAAAGTAACCATCAATGTTCAGCACATCATTCAGGCTTCGTCACATCGACAGCAGTGACCATCCCAGGAGTAGTAGCGTGCACAGAGAAGGACTTTAAGATGTACGTCTCCAGATTATGTACATCGATAATTCCACCGAAATAATTCCCCGCAACTTGCGCTTATTAGCAAGCAACAGTTCGACTAGTAGCTAGCTAGCGCCCATAGGTAAACATTTACAGAGGAGCGTCACTAACACTGTTCACACTAATATCTAACATATACTTTGCTATCTAACCGTGTTGTATCTAATCGTGTTGGGGTGTGTTAGCTCCAGCTTTAGTACTTTTCTCTTCAGGGCTTCGTTCTCGTTTGCCACAAGCATCTGCCATTGCTGAGGTCGTCGTCGGCAGTGGATGTAACCGCTGATACCCTCATGACACATCGGCCTACGCTATCAGATGCAGTGGCTCTGCCACTCTCATCTCTTGGTCGGTGTCAGACGTTGCCAACACCGGGCAAGGGCATCTCGGCCGACGTTGCCAAACATTAAGCCTTGGTGCGGGCATGCTGTAATCGTTCCAGGCAAAAAGACAGGGCACCGTTCCTTTGTTGAGGTTTCTCTTTCACACGGCCGTCACAACAAAGTGTGACGTGTAAAATGCCTACTACAGATGCGAGTACTTTGAACGGGGCTGAAGTTGTCCCTACGAATCTGTGTAAGCCACCGAGCCCGCACCTCAGGATCCACTGGAAACATATGAAAGCTAATCTCCGAGTTGTACCTTGAAGAATTAGCACACAGAGGCACACAGCAATGTAGAGACGTCTTCTTCTCCTGACGTTGATACGTCAGTTGTTTCTACTTTATCTTAAAACCACTCATGATTGCTATTGCTTTCCACAGATTCGCTCAATTCTCCTCACAACTACTACAACCGGAAACAGCGATGCATACCAACCATAAACCGGAAATTAAGAGACGCCATCTTGTGCACACAGCGAATAGTGTTCCACTTATGTTTTGTGGTATGATTTAAAGGCACATTCCCGGCTCACTGTGACCTACTGCCTCCTCCTGAGCACATGCTTCAAGGACGTCCAAGCTTATTTTAACATGACAACGGCAAGCCACATTCTGCACATGCTGCATAAGCATGGCGTGTGGCGTTTTGTATTGTGTTCAATTCGATCAGAATTTCCTTATTACTGCAGCTCTGTTCTATCATGTCTATCAAGCCATCACATAGACACTTACTGATGGAACTCAACCTCAACCACCCAATGACTGAACTCTGAACTGCATTAAAATCATCACCCCCTGATAATCACAGTCATCAGAGGTTAGGGAACAGGTGGAACAATGTTCCTTAGTGCTGGAATGTTAAAATTCATAACCGAGCCTCTGCTTATGAACTGGGTGCAGAATCCCAACTGCACAAACCATCTGACCACGGAACAACCCTCTGATATTCAGCATACGGATGCGAATGTGTGAACTAGAAAAAAGCACTAAACCAAGTGTGGGATCAGCAAGTGTGCTGATGCAGGCGCTTTTTCTCCCCCCCGAGGAGAAAAGGGAGCGAGAGCAGGGAAGGATGAGAAAGAGAATAAAACAGAGAGAGACAGAGGCAGAGAGAAAGAGAGAGGGAGAGCGAAAGGGGGTGAGAGAGCTGCAACGCAATGCGGATGCTGGCTGTCTGAGCCACTAGCCAGACACACTGGGGGGAGACGCGGGTGGCGGACACTGGAGGGCAGGGGGTGTAGACGGCGTGGGGAGGGGACTGCGATGCTGAGATGAGACACATTAATAAACACGCAAACAGAGCGGTGTACAAAAAGAATCTGGATTTTAAAAAAAGGGGCAGAAAATGAACTGCAAGGCGCTTTGTTAAGACTTTAGCATAACACCAACCCAACCATAGAATCATGTGCAGCGTTGGGTTCCAACTGAATCCAAAGCTCGGGGCACAATTTGTGGACATCAAGAGAAGGCGAAATGAATCCAGCTAGTCGATCATGATAACAGAAAGCTAACAAAGAATATACTGTGGCACATGCAGCTGATTCAACAGCTGTTGCTGTTAGCATAGCTGGCTAGTTGGCTACCTAGCTGGTTACAGAAGTGTTATGGCTGAGCACATGATGTTTGTTTTTCATGTCTCAAGAAACTGACTATATGGAAGCATATATAATTGACATATACAGTGGTTGGACAATGAAACTGAAACACCTGGTTTTAGACCACAATCATTTATTAGTATGGTGTAGGGCCTCCTTTTGCGGCCAATACAGCGTCAGTTGGTCTTGGGAATGACATATACTGCGTCCTGCACAGTGGTCAGAGGGATTTTAAGCCATTCTTCTTGCAGGATAGTGGCCAGGTCACTACATGATGCTGGTGGAGGTTCGTCCTTCTTGGTGGTATGCTGACATTACCCTGGATACCGTGGCTCTTGATACATCACAAAGACTTGCTGTCTTGGTCACAGATGCCCCAGCAAGACGTGCACCAACAGTGTGTCCTCTTTTGAACTCTGGTATGTCACCCATAATGCTGTGTGCATTGCAGTATTTTGAGCAGAACTGTGCTCTTACCTGCTAACTGAACCTTCACACTCTGCTCTTACTGGTGCAATGTGCAATTAATGAAGGTTGGCCACCAGGCTGGTCCAATTTAGCCATGAGACCTCCCACACTAAAATGACAAGTGTTTCAGTTTCATTGTCCAACCCCTGTAAGTAACTGCTATTAATTTTTGTTCCATTCCCTAATAATGCTAGTTAATAATAGTAGTAAATAATACAGTCATGCCCGAAAGTATTCATACCCCTGTCAAAGTTTGACTTAAATTTACTTTTATTTAACCAGAAATTATATTTTTGCCTGGAAATGACACAGGCATCTCCCAGGAGATAACACGATGATGTACAAGAGGCATCATTGTGGGACAAAATATTTCTCAGATTTTATACACATTTGAACAAAAAGTGGCATGTCCAAAATTATTCATACCCTTCTCAATAACTAATAGAAAAGCCTTTATTGGCTATTACAGCAATCAAACGCTTCCTGTAATTGCTGACCAGCTTTTTGCATGTCTCCACTGGTATTTTTGCCCATTCATCTTTAGTGATGAGCTCCAACTCTTTGAGGTTCGAGGGTCTCCTTGCCATCACCCTGATCTTTAGCTCCCTCCACAGATTCTCAATTGGATTCAAGTCAGGACTCTGGCTGGGCCACTGCAAAACATTAATGTTTTTGTCTGCTAACCATTTCTTCACCACTTTGGCTGTGTGTTTTGGGTCGTTGTCGTGCTGAAATGTCCTATTTCCCAAGGCCAAGTTTTTCTGCAGACTGCCTGATGTTGTTGTTGAGAATCTTGATGTATTGCTCTTTTTTCATGGTGCCATTTACTGCGATCAAGTTCCCTGGTCCATTGGCTGAAAAACACCCCCAAAACATTAGGTTCCCACCACGTTTGACAGTGGGGATGGTGTTCTTAGGGTTGAAGGCTTCTCCTTTTTTACGCCAAATGGTGCACACGTCATTGTGGCCAAACAATTCAATTTTTGTTTCATCTGACCATAAAACAGAACACCAGAAGTCTTCTTCTTTGTCCAGATGAGCACTTGCAAAGGTCAAGCGGGCTTTTGTGTGCCTTTTCTGGAGAAGTGGTGTCCTCCTTGGCCTGCGTCCGTGGAACCCAGCAGTGTGCAGTGTCCGTTGGACTGTCTGCCTTGAGATGTCGCCACCAGCAGAGTCCAGATTCACCAGGATGGCCTTGGTGGTGATCCTTGGATTTTTCTTCACCTCTCTCACTATTCTCCTGGCCAGCACAGGTGTCACTTTTGGCTTCCGACCACATCTTCTGAGATTTTCCACAGTGCGGAACTTCTTGTATTTTTTAATAATACTTTGCACTGTAGCCCCTGGAACTTGAAAACATTTTGATATGGCTTTATAGCCCTTTCCTGACTTGTGAGTGGCCACAATGCACAGCCGCAGGTCCTTAGTGAGCTCCTTTGTCTTAGCCATGACTGTCCACAGACCAACTGCAGAGAGCTGCTGTTTTTCTCCTGTTGAGTTGATTAAAACAGCTGTTCCCAATAAATCAGGGTAATTAAGATGCTTTCAAACAGCTTGGACTATTTGGAATGGTATAGAACTTTGGATTTTCCCATATACTGTGACAGTTTTCAAAGGGTATGAATAATTTTGGACATGCCACTTTTTGTTCAAATGTGTATAAAAGCTGAGAAATATTTTTACCCACAATGATGCCTCTTGTACATCATCGTGTTATCTCCTGGGAGATGCCTGTGTCATTTCCAGGCAAAAATATAATTTCTGGTTAAATAAAAGTAAATTTAAGTCAAACTTTGACAGGGGTATGAATACTTTCGGGCATGACTGTACATAGTAGTTATAGTGTAATCAGCCTTAAAGGTATAAACCATTACTTTAGAATAAAAGGGAAAAGCTATATTTGGAATTATGCAGTCCACCTTAAAAACCTCCAAAATGGGACTTTAAGGTAGGATTAAGCAGCTTTCTTAACTTACACTGGCGGCTAATAGGACAAGATTTCTTTTTTAAGCAGTTTTGGACCAATTCTATTGGTCGTTCCATCATGAACGTGGCGATGTCGCAATATAAAACTCTCATAGTACTTTAAGTGTATTTGTGATATTTCAGGATATGTATTGTGTCAGACAGCTCATCAGTCGGACCTGTTAAGTGTGAGCCATTTGGTCCCTCACCAACCCTAACCAAACCTGATTGGTCCTAATGACTGTATGATGTGTTCTGAAACCGCCCCCGGACTGTGATTGGCCCTAATCACTAAGTTGTATGTTCTGTGACCTCCACTTGACTGTGATTGGTCCTGATTATTGCATTGTATGTTGTGAAGCCCTTTCTTGACAGTGTTGTATGTTGTGACACATCCTTAACTGGTCCTACACCTTACCACTCCCCCACCCCGACCCCCGCACCCAGAACACCACCACCAATCCCTGCCTATGATTAGTCCTAATCACTGCACCTTGTATTCGGAGTTCTCCCCCTGAATTTTGATTGACCCTAATCACTGTGTCATATGTTCAGAGATAGGTTCCCCAGACTATCCTCGATCCTAATCACTGCATCATATGATCTAAGATCTCCCCTTGACTATGATTGGTCCAACTCACTGTATTAAAATGTCTTGTGGCCTCCCCTTGAGTAGGATTGGTCCTATTTAGTGTGTCCATCATATACCCTAAAACCTCCCCCTATAGATGACTGGCCCTAATCACTGCATGACATGTTCTGAGACCTCCCCCAGACTGTGGTTGGTCCTAATCACCGCGTTGCACGATCTGTAATCTTCGTTGACTATGATTGGTCCAAATCACTGCATTAAAATGTCTTGTGGCTTTACCTTGAGTACGAGTGGTCCTATTTAGTGTGTCCATCATATGCTCTCGGACCTCCCCTATCTATGATTGGTCCTAATCACTGCATCAAATGTTCTGAGACCTCCCCCAGACTGTGGTTGGACCCATTGAGTGGGTCATATGTTCTGAGACCCTACGGTGACTGCCATTGTTCCTAATCACTGTATTATAGGTTCAGAAAAGTCCCCCTGACGGTGTTAACATTGTTAATCACTGTGTCATATGTTCTGAGACTTCCACCCGACTTTGAGTGGTCCTAACGACTGCACTATATGTTCTGAGACCTCCCCCAGACTGTGGTTGGTCCTAATCACCGTATCGCACGATCTGTAATCTTCGTTGACTATGATTGGTCCAAATCACTGCATTAAAATGTCTTGTGGGCTCCCCTTAAGTAAGAGTGGTCCTATTTAGTGTGTCCATCATATGCTCTCGGACCACACCCTATCTATGATTGGTCCTAATCACTGCATCAAATGTTCTGAGACCTCCTCCTGACTGCAGTTGGACCGATTGAGTGGGTCATATGTTCTGAGACCCTACTGTGACTGCCATTGTTCCTAATCACTGTATTATAGGTTCAGAAAAGTCCCCCTGACGGTGTTAACAGTGTTAATCACTCTGTCATATGCTCTGAGACTTCCACCCGACTGTGCGTGGTCCTAACGACTGCACTATATGTTCCGAGATCTCCCCCTGACTGTGCTTTCCTGAGGAGCTCTTACGGGGTATATTTACCATGGTGTGTTTGGCGATAGTTTGATTTCATTAGCCAGGCATTGTACTGCCAGCTAACAGGTCTCATTTGAAATGATTAGCAGTTAGTTATCAGGTTCACCGCCAATTTGAGCTGCGCTCTTCAATGAAAAGCTGAATGTTGCTCTTGACCTTGTGACTGAAATGTTCAAATCAGAGCCCAACAAAGTGCCAGAATTACCCACAGTCTGGAGAGGTTTAAGGAGAAGCCACTTGAGTGAACAAGCTTCTTCTCTTTGTAAGTGCTGTACTCCATAGACTCTAAAGGAGCCAGATGTGGTTTTTGTTTGCATTACCGGATAATTTTGTCCTACAAAATGAATGACTCATTACGGGTGTAAAGAAGTGATTAATCCAAAGGAGAGAATTTCATGATTTTGAGGACAGTTATTATAATACTCAGTGAAGTCGCTAGCACCCAAGGGCCATAGCTTTCAGCTCCCAAGTTCCATTGTCAGGACATCATGAGTTCAATACTTGGTGAAGACAAAGCTATCCCAGACCAGGTGTCCAAGGTACCTTCTGACTGGGATGGATTCACCGTTTCTCAGTGTTATACAAGATGATGTGGGCATATGTTAGCTGACCCTGTCCTCCTCCGAACAGGTTCAGCTTTCCAGTACTGTTCTGTTAGAGGCAGTTCAAATGAGTGGTGGCACTTCACCTGGTTGAATGTGCTAGCCTTCAAATTCCAAGCTCTGTAGCATTGTGTAGGGGATGTCTCTGGCACAAAAAAAGGATGGAGTAAAGAAGAGTAAAAAAAAAACAGATTTTCATATATAAACCTTGTTTAATAGTTTAAATTCCTCTACTGTATGAAAATGTCCTTAATTCAAATTGCTGTATTCAATCAACTCATAACATATTACACCAAAATGCTATAATGAATGGTACAGTTTTGGAGATTTCGAGACCTCTCTGGTGGAAATGTGTAATGGCATCCAAATGAACATTTTGTGACATCGGTTGTATTTCAGATTCCTCCATAACTCTGTTAAAGTGCACTGAAAGAATATTCAACAGGAACTCATTCAAAATTGGGTAAAGAATGTGTCTTTGAGGACGTAAATGAGGTATTGTCTATAACTGTCATATCTTCCTCAGTAATGTCGATTTTATACATAAAGCCAGACCGTCTTTTTAAGGCATGCGACATAAACATGTAAGGATGTATGATGTGGTCTAGAAAACGACCCACCCTGATGCAACCCAATGCCTCTGGCTTTAATATCAGTATTTCAGATTTTACAGGGTCACTTGTAGCAGCACATGGACAACATAAGCTCACTGGACAAAAAACGAGTCACCTGTGACTGACAGTGTGGAATACCTCTAGAAACAATAACACTTGTGATTGAACTGGGCATAGACTGGACAGGTTTCTGGATGTAGGCCACATCAATGTTCAGCCAAAGAATTGTGCTATTGGGTCAGATTTGGTAGATGCTTCCCCTGGCCCATTTCTGAGGAGAATTTCCTGTAGACTGGAATTTTTGGCACTGCTGGTAGACCCATACACTTCCATACGCCTGCAGATTCAGCTACTTCCTTCATACTGTGGTCTTTGGCCATGCCCACATGCAGTCACTCCTTTTAGCCAATCATTAACATCTGCTCTGGAGCCGCTTTCCACACATGGAACGAGTCATTCACTGCCCTGTACTGCCTCTTTTCAAGCTATGAATCCCATCACTCACACACCACAGATATTTATAGCCCCATCATCCCTGTGCAGCGCCATCTGCAGGAGGCTGAAGTTACTACCACCTTAAACACAAGGTGACTTACTCTGTGTGCATTGAGCTTATTTGATTAATTGTTGGTGTGGCTCAGTGAATAACACCACTACCAGGCAGCTACCACCACACGTGGGAGATAGGCATTCGATTGCTGCTCTGGGTAGCTCAAGAGTCCTTGGCCAAGACTCTTAACACTAACACACTCCTAACACATTGGCCTACCTGTGAGATGAGTAGCTGTGGAAGTCACTCTAGAGCATCAGCTAAATGCCATAAAGGTAAATGGGAATATAATTCCAAGATGCTAGTACACAGGAATCCAAAGAGGTCTTCTTCAATTCATGATGACTTTCCAGATGTCATTTCTCTTCTTCTTGTTCCTAGCCACCCGGTGGTGGTGTTGTGGGTTGCACAGGACGTTCGGGTGCTGCCGCGGGGAAAGCTAGAAGGTTGTACAGTTATCTCCGGGCTGTTTATTATGCGAAACCATACAACCAACTACCTCACACCGCAACACACAAAACCATTTTCTTCTCTCCTGGAACCCGGCCATCCGAGAGGATCCTTGTCTGGCCCGGTGGTCTCTGGTTTCTGGTCCCTAGGTCCATCTGCTTCCATGACATTTTGAACAGCCTAAAGCCATGCACGTTGATGTCTCATCTGGAGCGCTATCACGGGAGTCTCAAATTCTGGGTAATTTCTAGTTTCTGTGTTGCTGGCTTTAGTTTGGTCATGTGGTTGATGGCCACTCATGTTTCTAGGCATAACAAGCCTAATCATTTCTAAAAACATGAAGACTAGAATAATAATTCTCATCATCAGTCATTATCTATGTATTATCTAGATTCAGGAATGGTAGTGGTGTCACGGTTAACTTAATAATCACACATTACATTTAATAAAATTAAAATTTTAATAAAATTACTTATTTTTTTAATTTAATTTGAAATATTTTTGCGTATTGTACAATCATACAGCCAACCTTATATAATATAGTTCACAAAGCACCATTGCTGAAGGGTACAGAGCGAAAATACTGCATGCAAAGTTTCCTGTACTATTTCTACTCTACTCACTGAACACTGTAATTCACTATAATAGACCACAATGCTAAACGCTCTCTAGTATAAGAGCACTAGACCCAAAAATGAGTCATCTGTGACTCAAACAGTACCTAATAGCATCTAGTACCTCCACAACCATCAAAACCAGTTGTGATTTGATTCGGCATGGACTGGACATATGTCTGGAGGTGTTCAGCCACCCCTGCATCACAGAACTGGATAGTTTGGCCAGATTTGGTGGATGCCTTCCCTGGCAGTGGTTGGTGTAGCTCAGTGGGTAATACCACTACTCAGGGTGCCACCTCTACGTGTGGGCGACTGGGGTTTGAATCCCAGTCTGGGTGACTATGCTGAGCTACACCATTAAGAGTCCTTGGGCAAGACTCCTAACACTACATTGGCCTACCTGTAATCATTAACCTTGTAAGTCGCTCTGGATAAGAACGTCAGCTAAATGCCATAAATGTAAATGGCACAATTCTGAGCAGAATTTCCTATAGACTTCCTATAGCCACCGCTGGTAGACCCGTATGACCGTACGCTTCCATACATCTGCTTTGGAGCCATTTTCCACACATCCAATGAAACAGTCACTGCACTGTACCATCTATTTTCAGTCTATGAATCCCGTCATTCACATCCCACAGGTATTTATAGCCCCAGCATCCTCCTGCACCGCCATCTGCAGAATCCAGATTTTCGCTATATACCAACACTGGTGGCTGCTGCATTGATGTGACCTGAAGGGAGGCTGTGCTTCATTAAAGGGTGGAACTGGCCACCCCTGTTCAATCACATTGAGATGGTTACAGTGATCAGAGTAATTAAGCTACAGTATGTCTGAATATGCATCATTTAACTAAAAAATTTGCAAAAAAATTATTATGTTTATGAAAATGAAACCAGCCCATTGTGACTTACCATGTATAAGCTGTCAAGGCCAAATTGTTAGGTTTTGGAATGAACTCGGTAGCAAACAGCTGAGTTTGGGTACTGCCTTCAGTATCAGCAGATGCAAAGTTGGATCAGTACATCGCTAATTAGGAAGTGTATAGAAAATGTTATGTCCTTAACATTTCTATGGTGTTGTTGCCCTCTAGTGGTGGCACAGAAAACTGCAGTCTCTCTGTGTAGTCTGCTTCTGCTCATGTGGTGATTTCACAAACACACACACACACTCACTCACACGCACACACACACACAGCACCAATGTTTGACCTCCTTCTCTGACGAAACCACCCAGTTTAAGTCTATGCAACATTCATGCAGACCTGGCAATGCCTTCTTTTATCGCCACTGTGACAATGACATGCAGATTTACAGAACGTATAGTGCGCACAGGAACATAAACAGAAAAAGGACCAAACCGTCTATCCTTTAAAGTGGAATTTCACCCATCCTCTAGAGTCATTCAGAGTGGTGTGATGGGAAATAGTAAGAATTGCACTGTAAAGAAACTTACCAGTTTAGAATTCTTTTACAGTGGTGTTGAATCACAACGTCTGCAATGCATTTAATTCACAATCCAAATGAACCATTTATACCACCTATATGCAGGGTGTGAAATACAGAATGTCTCTGGAGGCGTCTAAGACTCCCTAATAACCCTCCTGTACCCCCTGAATGTCTATAAGTCAAAATTCTATGGGATCTCTAAAAATAAACCTATGACATTATGCCAACATCTATATGCTTAAATACAAACCCAGGAAAAGCCTGGTACAGCCTGCTTCACCCACAATATTCCCAACATAACTACAGATACAGCACTGCTCTGCCTCAGGGTGGCGCCGTGACTGGTTTCACGCCCTTCATAACCTAGCAACTGTAAATATGTGTGGCATAACTCTGGAAAACGTTACAATATGCCATGGTATATTTCTGAATTGGAAAACTTGCCCAGTTCCCCAAGAGGCTGGTGGAAGGAGTAAACTGTTACTGTTCTCAAACTGAAGGCTGAGAAGAAGACGAGTGAGATCTTAACACCGTCAATGCCGGAGTATCCAGACCACTGGAACCCCTGAATACCAGGGAGTATTACTGGGATACTGCCTAGGCATGTCTTATGGGTTTTATACATGAAAGTTGTAAATACAAAATCTGTTTTCTTTGAGGAATATGACGGACTGTCTATCCGATCACTGTAGACATCTTAGGTGTTACTTTCCTCATATAATTTAATGTAAATAATTTATATATATATTTCTAAATTTTATACATTTATACATATGCATTATATACATTAATTTCTAAATCTTTATAGAAAAAATTATAAACATATTTATTTATTTATAAACATATTTTTCTATAAAGATTTAGAAATGAATGCCTAAAACATAGTGAATAAAAAAGCTATCATACACTATATATTCTATACCACATAAAAAAAAAGAAATCAGAGTAAGTCATTTTCTTTGCAATGCACCATTTGACATCAAACCACTCCAACTGACTTTATTTACTTACTTTATTTTTTTTAAATTTCTAAATTCTAAATTTTATACATTTATACATATACATTATATACATTAATTTCTAAATCTTTATAGAAATATATATATATTTTTTTTATTATTATTATTTTTTTTATATAAGTATATTTTTCTATAAAGATTTAGAAATGAATGCCTGAAACACAGGGAGAAAATGGGTCAAAGAGAGTTAAAGACCTTTAACAAACTATCTTCAACAGGAGATGCAAATATATAAATGGAACATCCAGGGGAAAAAAAAAACTGGTGCTACTTTGACAAAAATGCATCAGCAAAAATCGAACAAGATATTATACTAGATGTGCTTTACGCTCTACAGTGTATAAAATCACCAAACAACCAGAGAATCCAAAGAAACCTTGTGCATAAAAGCCCTCCAGATTGTTACTAGTAAACCTCACTACTGGGTCTACAATGAAATAGGGGATATCAGTGGGTAACCCACAGATCAGTAAAAGATTATTAATGCTGAACACATTTGGAACTGCATTTCTGCCTTCTAGATGCTGTCTGTTGGATAGCTGGAGCCAGGTTCTTAAACACTGCACCTCTAGACAGCACCTCCAGGATGCAGTTTAACAAATGGACAGACAGACGACAGGCAGACAGACTGGCTCAGTTAGGCTCAGTTCTCTGACTAGAGCACAAAGACTGTAGGGGAACACAGTTTAATAAAGCTGGGTGGGTAAGCCAACTGAAGGAGCCTTGTGACTGGTGACAGAACTGCTTACATGCGAGTGACCCAAGATTAGCACTGTTACACTGAAAGAGGAGAAATTTGCCCAAATGGATCCATCAATTTACAATTTCTTAGTCCCTATGTAAAAGTCCCTATGTAGAAATAAAGGGATATGGGCCTGAGACTCGCTGTAGTGTAGAGCCTGTATGTTGTTGGCTTTCTTCCCAGGTCGGCCTCTGCAAACCCTGCAATTCACACACCACTGTCTGTCTGCTCTCTGTGCAATTGCCCATTCAGCAACACCATCGCTCCTCTGAGACCTCTCACGTTCACTCACACACACACACACAGGCCTACCCAGCTTCAACTCATATTGATTTCATGTACACACACACACACACACACACATCTCCCTCCCACTTCACATACAGAAGCATCTGCTGGCCAAACGCTCCCATGCAAATGAATGCAAATATGTGTATTTACATTCACACAGTCACTTAGCGTAGTTGCATTCATGTAGTCAGCAGACATCCACTTTTATATGTGGACCTCATAATTGACATAGTTAGGTTTGAAATGGAATATTCCATCATTGAATCAAAAAGTCTGTATAATGTCAGTCAATGCAACGTAAATAAAGTCAGTTGGAGTGGTTTGATGTCAAACGGTGCATTGCAAAGAAAATGACTTACTCTGATTTCTTTTTTTTATGTGGTATAGAATATACAGGGGTTGGACAATGAAACTGAAACACCTGTCATTTTAGTGTGGGAGGGCTCATGGCTAAATTGGACCAGCCTGGTGGCCAATCTTCATTAATTGCACATTGCACCAGTAAGAGCAGAGTGTGAAGGTTCAGTTAGCAGGTAAGAGCACAGTTCTGCTCAAAATACTGCAATGCACACAACATTATGGGTGACATACCAGAGTTCAAAAGAGGACATATTGTTGGTGCACGTCTTGCTGGCGCATCTGTGACCAAGACAGCAAGTCTTTGTGATGTATCAAGAGCCACGGTATCCAGGGTAATGTCAGCATACCACCAAGAAGGACGAACCTCCACCAGCATCACGTAGTGACCTGGCCACTATCCTGCAAGAAGAATGGCTTAAACTCCCTCTGACCACTGTGCAGGACGCAGTATATGTCATTCCCAAGACCAACTGACGCAAAAGGAGGCCCTACACCATACTAATATATGACTGTGGTCTAAAAACAGGTGTTTCAGTTTCATTGTCCAACCCCTGTATATAGTGTATGATAGCTCCTTTATTTACTATCCAGAACTGTCCAGTGAGTCAACATGTGGCTTCACAAGACTTTAGATGAAAAATTGATAATGGTAAAATAGTTTTCTGGCAGCGCTCGGCACGTATGACTCTGCCATGGTGACTTTATTGAAGCAATGTCTCAGGCATCAGGTAACACATTCATAACGTAATCCATTAAACATAGTTTTCTGTGATAGAGCCAGTTTCTATCGCTGTGAACATTGTTCTGATGTCAAGCGTTTATATTTTGGAGGACCACTGGTATGACTATTGAAGACATGTTAGTTTTGCACTTGAGCCTTGTATACACCACCAGTTAGCACTTCTGCTATCACCTCTATGGGATTCTAGTAGTCTAGTAGTCTTTTTCGCTCGCTCTAGATTAAACACAAACACCTGAAGCTCTTAAAAGGCCTTCCGTATTAAACTTGAAGCTTGTGAACGCCATATCAGCATGTACATTACCTTTCACAGTTTCTACTTAGACAGGCCAGACATAGGGCTGCCGCCACTGTGTTCCATTTCTATCAACCTATTAATCGGGCTGCCACTTGCAGTGCAGGCTTATGGTTTCCTCATTAAGTGCTTCATTAGTGTTGCCTGTTAAAACCAAAGTGTGATTGGCTGATTCCTTTTGTCAGTTCATGATTATGCTGATGTTTCATCTTTCAGAGAAGGCTTAAATGGCTTCCCCACTGGTATTATCTTTAAACGAGTACATTAGCATAGCTAAAACAGTTAGCATCAGCCTGAATTCTGTGTACTATACTGCATTGTTATGGCAGTTTGTCATACAGTGCCAGTCACCACCAAAGAGAGCCTGTCTGAGATTACTTAATGAACTGGAACAGTTCAGTTGTGTCACATCTGATCTCGAGGGTGTAGGTTGGGTTAGGTGTAGCATAGACTGAAAAATAAACTCCAGGTGGGTATGGTTGTGGCGGTAGTGGAACACCCCTCTCCATTCTAAACACAAAGACCAGTGATTGCAGTTTGCTCCACCTGTCCAGACTACCTCTCCCTACCTCCTCTCCCGCCCCACTATGGAACAGGGCGACCGGAAGGTGAAAACAGAGACGACCCGCACTTCAAAGATCCCATAGAGCCCATCACCACAGCAGTGCCAGAGCACCCATTAGCACACAGCCAGGTGGACGCTTCGACCCTGGTCCCTCCGCTCCCGCCTTTTTTTCCTCCTTCTTCTCTCCCCCTTCCTTTTTCTGGACCCGGCTCAAATTGCTAATCCCCCTCAGTCGGGGCCCCTGCCAGATCCGCTCCCTTCCCCCCACCTTCCCTAATTCTCTCTTTTCCACTGTCCCAAAATGCCCCCCTCGGCCCGCTGTACTCAGCTGACCTTCCTCTTCTCTTCGCCTCAGCCACGCCTCCCTTCTCCGCCCGGCTTCTTCTCCCGTCTTTGTTCCCCTCACTCCCTCCGCCAGGCCCCCCCTTTTTTTTCTCCCTCCTCTTTCGCAGTCGGATCACGGTGAAATGCGGCGTGGCTGCACCCTTCTTGACCATCTCTGTCTGGATAACTCCGACTCTCTCCATCCCCTTTTACCTTTATGTTAAGGTGTTTGTGCAATGCTAAGGACAATGAGTGACTTCAGCTGCACGCACACTAGAGGTTTGCAGTTCACGGGTCCTTGCTAAATAGACATAGCCAAAGGACCTTATGACTGGGGATGAGTTAGCAATGCAGTTAGCAAGCTAAGTTGGCAGTGACTTAGCATCGTGATAGGGTGGGAGGTATTGTGGTGAGAACGAGGAATGGCAAATGTACCATTCACCAACCATAAGAGTCAAAATCACCCAATCAGATTTACTGATTCACTGCATCTCGTTCCATCTCATGCCTAGGTTATATTAACCATAGCTTGGATGCTATGCTAAAGTGGTGGTTTAGCATGTAACGTTAGATTAGCCAGTGAGACGTATTCAACAAGCTAGCAGCTTGAGCTGATTACTGCTGCTCTGTGCTGCTAATCAACTGGCCATTAAACATTTACAAAGCATTTCCTGAAGTATTGCTTGATTAAGAATGCCTTTAATGATGCAGATTAATGCATTTCTTCAGGTAAGCTGATGATGGCGTATGTTTGGAATTTGCTTCGCGTTTAAGGCACATTAAAGTAATTGTGGGACCACTTAGGGCTGATAAGAATCTGAAGATGACCAATAGGAAGCAATCTTTACCATTTGTACTCATGGAAATCCTTGACGGCTGTTCTTTACATTGCATGAAACTTTCAGAAAGACTCAGAAAGCTACACTGAGGGTAAAGTATGTTATCGCCATTACCATTGGCCATTTTGGAGATGCTAGTTTCACTAGTTTTGGTGGCTGAAACTCACATGTGCTCTGAAATGAAGAGGTGGTCAGAATCCTGCATGGTAGCACTTTCTTTATTTATGGTCTATTTTGCTTGGACTTCATTCACCTGCAGGGTTGTAGCTGCCACAACAGAGACAAGAAAAACTTCATCAGGGCAAAGTCTAAAGCTGTGTCCAAATTTGGAGGTTGCATCCTATGAAGGATGTAGTCTATGAAGGTGTGTCCTTCAAAGGCTGCCTAGAATGCAAAAGCCTGAACGGTGTGCTCTGTGGTGGATTTTCTATTTGCACTGGAGCGTTGCTATTCCTGCCGAAACGCTGCTCCTGTCACCTACCAACACTGGTGATTACAACACCAGTGTGCAATGAACTTTGGGATGTTAGCTGACCAATTGAATCCTTCTTTGCCATGGAACAGAAAGATGCATTTCTTGGGCCAACAAATGAAGAAGCCTTTAAAATGGGATAGGCTAGTAGCGACTTTATGACACAATCAGTCTTCAAATGCAGCCTCCGAAGGATGTCGTTGACAAATCGGGACACAGCTAGAGTCAGCTTGTCTACCAAAACGGTGGCAGGACACTCTTAACGGCGCAATCGTATGCCAAGAATTGGTTGATGGAGGTAAGGGAGCCAAGGGTGACCTAAGGGTTGCTGGTTCAATTCCCTGAGCTGACAGTAACCACTATAATATCCTTGAGCAAGATACCTAACCCCCAACTGGGGTTGGACCCTGCTTGAGTGAGTCACCCGTTGCAATGTCAGTTCTATGAAAGGGGCTCTCCTTAATATTGAGGACATTCCTGGGCTAGAGGTTAGGGAGCCACCCTTGTGACCTAAGGGTTGCTGGTTCAATTCCCTGAGCTGACTATAACCACTAAAGTGTCCTTGAGCAAGGTACCTAATCTCCACCTGGGTTTGGACCCTGCTAGAGTGGGTCACCCGTTGCAATGTCAGTTCTATGAAAGGGGCTCTCCTTAATTTTGAGGACATTCCTGGGCTAAAGGTTAGGAAGCCACCCTTGTGACCTCAGGGTTGCTGGTTCAATTCCCTGAGCCGACAGTAACTACTAAAGTGTCCTTGAGCAAGGTACCTCATCTCCAACTGGGTTTGGACCCTGCTTGAGTGAGTCACCCGTTACAGTGTCAGTTCTATGAAAGGGGCTCTCCTTAATTTTGAGGACATTCCTGGGCTGGAGGTTAGGCAGCCACCCTTGTGACCTAAGGGTTGCTGGTTCAATTCCCTGAGCTGACTATAACCACTAAAGTGTCCTTGAGCAAGGTACCTAATCTCCACCTGGGTTTGGACCCTGCTAGAGTGGGTCACCCGTTGCAATGTCAGTTCTATGAAAGGGGCTCTCCTTAATTTTGAGAACATTCCTGGGCTAGAGGTTAGGGAGCCACCCTTGTGACCTAAGGGTTGCTGGTTCAATTCCCTGAGCCGACAATAACTACTAAAGTATCCTTGAGCAAGGCACCTAACCCCCAACTGGGTTTGGACCCTGCTTGAGTGAGTCACCCGTTGCAATGTCAGTTCTATGAAAGGGGCTCTCCTTAATCTTAACGGCATTCGGGGGCTGGAGGTTAGGGAACCACTGGGCAAGTGTGCTCACTGCCCCCTAGGGTGTGCTATGTGGGTGTTTCACTTCACGGATGGGTTAAATGCGGGAGTCAATTCCTCTATGTGCAAAACTCTCGACTCAGAGAATGATCGGCCTCACATAAATGTACTAGTTGAAAAAACATAATTTAATATTCAGTTATAAAACTCGAGTCTGTGTCCCCAGCTGTTCTTTGCATGAAGGCTCATTATTCATGCTGCCGGGCCTTCTAATCAATACTGTATGTAAGAGAGGGCCACAGTTAACCTTGAATCCTCTCTCCATCTCTTAAGCTACTGTTCTCTGGATTATTGTGTCTCAACCTCAACATCAAAGCCAGGCATTCTCCACAGCTGTGACAAAAGAGAGCCGCCTGTGCGAATTCCTCCGATCCTCCAGTGTTTAACGCGTCTGCACGCAGATGTGCAAGCGCACGAACCAGTGCGGATGTGTGAAAGCGTCAGTGGGGCGTGCTTCTGTGTTGATTGCTCTCCTGAGCCTCCCCGCGAATAGGTGCACTTTGGGGGGTGTTAAACTGTGATGTGATGTGCAAGGCTTGTTAACCGTGGAAGTGTCTCACTGCAAGGTCTAGCTTTAAAATCACCTGGAGTAATGTTGTCTTAGCATGCACATCACATGATCTTGTTTTCCAACAAGTCGTACGTAATTAATAATGCTGTTTTCCATAGTCCTCCGAAGTGTCTTCATTTTGAAGTCACCGGTATGCCCGTATAAGGAACTCCGGACTAAGCCATTTTTCCCTATGGGACAAAAAACAGAACAGCATTTTGGAGAAGTGTTGTTATTGTGTGCTGTGGTGAAAGAAATGTTCCCGATTTGCTGTGTAGAATTTTCCAATTAATTGAATTTGGAATTGGTGTTGTAATTTTCTGGTTTCTATTGCCATTCTTTCCGATTTATTCCAGACTTCTTCAAGGCTGGTGCTGTGCCAGAGTTCAGGAGCTCTAATTTATCTTTTGGCCATTTGGGATAGTTGGGCACAGTTGACCGTGGTGATAAAGCTAACCTTGCTAGCTGACCCATAAGATTCTAGTAGTTTGTTAGCTAAGCTAATGGTTCTGTAATGATGTTTTTCCTATTGGACGGTTAACTGTGTAACTATACTGATGGTTATCTGACTGACACATTTGGCCTTCCCTGCAGCATTTTGGACAACTGGTGCATGCCTGCCACACAGACATATGGACATTTAAAGACTCATCATCCTTGTGCAGCGCCATCTGCAGGAGCCTGAAGTTACTACCACCTCGGAGACCCTTTAAGTCGACTGAAAACCTTCAAGTCGACTGAGAACAGTGACCTTTTTTTGTAATACAGCCCCGTATAAGAACTTTAAGAATGTAAAAAGACATTGTAATAATTATTAAAGGGGAATAATAAATATATATGTAAGGTCTAGCTGGGCTGTGACGCATGCTTGCTAAAAAATTAAATCCACGTGACGACGTGCGCTGGCGGTTCACCGCTGAAGGAAGCTAAGGCTGAGAAACACGGGGGGAGCGATGTCTCAGAGAAAGTCTGGAGGAGCTTTTGAAGAAGAGAATCTGAACAAATTAAACCGAATTCTGCTCTTCATTCAGTCAGACATCCAACACTGCTCCAAACGAGGGAGCTGACTTTGGTTTTAGACGTAATGACTGTTAGCGGTGAAGGAGAAACGTACTGGAGACGTTTGTTTTATTATAACTCCATTATTTTAGAACCTAAATTACAGATATGTTTATTTAGTCATTTACAACAAATATTATTTTTATTTAAAGATAAGTACAGTCACTTAATACGCCTGCTGATAAACGATAATATAATAAACGGTTTCAGGTCTACCATTCTTCTTTTCATCTAAAATAATGTAAATATGGACTAATCTGGTTTTATTTAGCAGGTCATTATTTATGAGAGATGAAAGACGAAGGGTCCTCCTACTGAAGAAGCTGTTAGAAGTGAAATTAAAAAGACTATAAGCTATAAGTGCTAATGTTTAGCATGTATACGCGCTGCTGCCCGACGCTGTATCCTGTAATTAAATCAGGCTCCAGTTCAGATCGATCATCATAAGCCCCGCCTCTTTTAGTTCAGGATTATGTTCCTTTGACTCTGCTGACTTTCTAAATGAGGAGAACGTCAGATCTGAACCGTATACAGACTGATTTACTGATTACTAGATAATGTACACGGAGAAAAACACGAACGAATAGTCAAATCGTCTGCCAGGACAGGCGAATCTGATTCGACTGACAAAATTCTGAGTCGGGTACAGCCCTAGTACACATGTATGTATATATAGATTTATTCAACTGGATGAATCACCCGACCACAGTCACCTCACCTTCCCACTGTCAGGCTAATTAGCAGTGCGTACGTGCTGCAAGCCACTTGCTGACATACAGTCTGAACTCAACTCACTGCACTTTGTACCATCCACTTAGAGACGGTAATCCATCTTCTGTCAGGCACAGTTCGTCAGCCACTCTCTACCCCATTCATTATCGGTCAGCGTCTGACCACAGGACCATTGATATTCTTTGAGTGGTGGAGAATTCTCAACACGGCAGTGTCATTGACGTGATAGTGGCATAGTAGTGTGTGCGGTGGATCTGGGCTTTTTACACACCTTAGTGTCAGTGCTAGGCTGAAAACGGTTTATAGCTCAAGGAGGGACTAAGAGCTATAGGATAGCTGTAATAAACGGTTCCTCATCAGAGGGGCTACAAAGTAGGTGTTTCCAATAAAGTGGCCGTTAAGTGTGGCATGCACTTTTGTTATTAATTACGCTGTGGAGACAAAAGAAATGGCACATTTAAAAGCCTCATTCATTGACGTTGGCTTTAATCCTTCTCTCTCTCTCTCACTCTCCCTCTCTCCCTCTCTTTCCACTTCCAAAACCTTAACCATGGTCGGAAAAATATGTGGTTAAGACGGGTTTCCATGGGAACAGGTTCCCTGGTAACCATTGGCAGCCTGGCACTGTGCCAAGCAGTTGCCATGGCAGTGTTGTCAGTCATGTGCATGGGGTCCGTGTGTGCTGGACATGTTGGAGAGGAAGCCAGTGATTGTGCACATTTCCATCACCTGGCTTTAAAATATTCCAGTGCAGGTCAGCGCTGGCAAAAAACGTGGAATGTAAGAGGTATTCAAAAACACAATCATAACTGCTGTGAAGGGCACATGACTGAGTGCTAATATAAGGGGGCAGTATTGAGTTTCGAGAGGAATGACAAGGGTATGAATGAATAGCAGTTTTCAAGCAAATGTAACTGAATGTATTAACAGATACCAGAATGCATGATAGGCCTGGGTGATAATTCATTCTGATGGGCCCCTATGACCATCCAAATGCTGCTGAGTTATCTGTTGGAAAGAAAGATGGCACTATACCACATTTCCTTGTCTGATATTGACGGTAATATCTTAAAACTTTAGGTACTGGTATTGTTCACGCAAGCATCTGAGTAATCAATACTACTACTACTCAAATAGTGTAGAATCCCTCAGGAGACTATACAAACCCAATTCCACATGAGAAGGGACAGTACATGAAATGCAGGTAACTACAGAAAACATGGCTCAGTAATTCCCCATTGACCTGCATTAAAAATGAAAACTGTACAAAGACTACAACGACAAGATATCTGTCTTATTAGCTTCATTGTTCTGTGGTTAGTATACGCTCAGTCTGACACTGATACCTGGATGTTCCCATATAGTTGAGACAGAGGAAATTTAGGATCAGGTATAGATTATTAGATGTTGTTAAATGTTCAGAAAACAAATGTAAAGAGGTGATGTAATCATGTTCAGGAGCACCCAGGAATGAGTACTTTGTGAGCAAGGATGGGGGACAACACAGCCAACAATGAATCTGCAAACAGCAGAATTTTGTCTGAACAAAATTGTATATCTATAACAGCAACTCCGCTGGAGAAGGAACAACAGTTTAGAGCTTATAATGAGAGTTATTGTTCATTTTTATTCTTTCTTTAGAATTTTGGACAACTTCTTTTGAACTGTTCACTCTTTATAAAGGTCAGCATTTTTTTCAAAGAAGCAAAACAGTAAACTGTAACTGTAGAGATACATGAGGTTATGCTCAGACAGCAACGGAATGGAACAGCAAGTGGCAACAATGTGTGGGGTTGCATTCACTATGATTACAAAATATGTATTATTATGACTAAACATGGGCACACAAGAGCTCTAAAGTTGCCTTGGTAACAAAATATAAACCCATATAACATAATATAAAGCATTGGGTACTGTAGACAGATAGATAGATAGATAGATAGATAGATAGATAGATAGATAGATAGATAGATAGATAGATAGATAGATAGATAGATAGATAGATGGATAGATAGATAGATAGATAGATAGATAGATAGATAGATAGATAGATAGATAGATAGATAGATAGATAGATAGATAGATAGATAGATAGATAGATAGATAGATAGATAGATAGATAGATAGATAGGTAGATAGATAGATAGATAGATAGATAGATAGATAGATAGATAGATAGATAGATAGACAGATAGGTGGATTACATAGATAGATAGACAGGTAGAAAGGTAGAAAGGTAGACAGGTGGAATAGATAGATAGATAGATAGATAGATAGATAGATAGATAGATAGATAGATAGATAGATAGATAGATAGATAGATAGATAGATAGATAGATAGATAGATGATGCACAAAAGGACTAGGGAGTCAATGCTACACTTACAACTTTCGACCACTTTTGCATACTACACCAGGTCCGTTATTTTGGGTGGGGTATTGTGAGAAGAAAAGCGAGAAAGATGCAGGTAAGGTCAGTGTATAGGGTGAGAACAGAGGAGGGAGAGACAGAAGGAGAGCTGGTTACCTGATCACTGACCAGCTGGTCTGTCCGCCGCTATGAGGCCAGAGCACACCTGGAGTCCCAGAGGAGGGATGGAGAGGCACTCGGGTGAAACATGAAGGCCAGAGTCTGAAACACACAGCACACAGGAGGCTTAGAAATAAACAGGTTAGCCAAACAGAGCCGAAGAAGATCAAAGCGAACTGGGCAGTAGAAGAGTTTATCAGACATATACTATATATACATACAGAATCTTCCAGCTCTCAGGGCAATGGAGTCAAACTAGATGTTCCAGTTCTGAAATTTGATTGGTGGAACCATGTATAGACCACATTACCTCTGTCTTAATGTAGCACCATAGCCTTAGGCTAATGAACCACATTGCCTGGTGTAGGAATTGTGTAATGTGTATACTAGGGATATTAATAATAAATAAATAAATAAATAAATATATGTTACTTAATTTTACCCATGGTAGGATTACTGGAATGCATGGCATCTTATAGCTCATAGAATTTTCATAAACGCTTTTTTAAATTTAATTTAAATTTCTGGTTGCTTTAAATGCTTTGGTGTATATGTGTATTTTTGTTTTTTCATCACTATATTAACTTTCCAGCCCCAAAACATTTCCTCAAATAAAAAGGCTTGCAAACATCAAGTAAAACAAACAGCAATTGCGGGGTCCAAGCACTATTTAATCTCTCTTCCTATATATAAACATTTACATGTGTTACTTGTCGATTTTAATTTGTGGCTTCGTTCATTCATTACTTTTTATAGCATGCCAACTGTTGCCATAACATGTGCCAACCGTCCCTATAACATATGGCAACCAATCCCATGTTGTGTTATCCTAATGCGTGGTATGCCAGGGATATACTGTGGAGACTGTGCCAATCAACTCCACTATCTTCTTTTGTTTATTACAAACAATGTTTGAGGCAATGAAGGAATCCTAAATCTCAAATTTTCAAATGCCCAGTATATTGATAAATGGTCAAATGCTGTCTTTCCTCCTCTAAAATTGCAAGGGTCATGCCATCCATCTCCACAATGTGCACCAACCATCCCCAAAACATGTGCCTACCAGTGTCACTTTGGGTTTCACTAATGAATGGTATGCCAGGCATGTGCCCAATAGATGAATCATGTAGTCGAACACCAGTAAACTCAGTGAACCCAACCCTACATATTATGGTATTGTCCTTACATTATGTAATGAGTGGGAAACCCCCGGGGGTTTACCCATGATGCCGTTACACCATCCACAGAATGGGCACGCATGTTCAAGCACACACTCTCTGAACGTCATAATCCATATTTCATGCGTGCATTCCATCAGGCTTGCGGGTTCATCTGCATGAGCGAAAACCCTTTGCTTAAGCCGCAAGGTCCACTCATTCATGCGCCATATGACAGGGGTCAAAGACAGGGCCACTCTTAGTCACACGAACGCATAATGCCAAGCCTGGCTCCAGTAACCACTGCTGATTAATGATGTGTCGTTTGCAGGCCATTCTTTCTTTTGAAGAAATGATTTGGGTGAATGAACTGAACTGATTCATCGCTTTACAATGTGTCATGTTCAGCTATCTTGCTACTGCAGTGTACAAGGCATAACACAACTGTTGCCTGTCCAGACAATGTGATTCTAAAGGAAGTCTGTCCATTTAGAGGCTATAGAACTGACATTTATTCTGTATATTACAGGTTTGTTAAATTTGGGATGGTTTTTGGATAGGTCGGTATTCTAAGTCTTATTAGGGACCCCCACCCCAACATGTGTGCATCTGTCTACACTTTTACCCCATCTCTGAAGACATGCGTAAAATGTAAAGGTGGTCTAAAGGTAGTGGGTAAAAAAGGATCCCTATATAAACTTACTGAACTGTATACTATAAGCTAAGGTATTTGAATTATATTCAAATAACTTATTTTAAAATATGGTATTTTACACTACAGCATTCACCAACAGCCAGAGACGTTCTTATCTATTTCATTTTTAGTGAAAACAGCCTTTAAGTCATGAGTTTTCTGCCTCAAGAAACTATATTTCTGCCTCAAGAAACTATATAAGAATGTATATTTAACAATAACTAAGTATAAATATATTTTTTCTATTATTTAATATTTTGCCTCTTTACAGCTTCCATTCCCTGCCACCTACTTTCAGTTTTCTTCCATAGAAATCTGTAGGAATATATATTTTTTCTATTGTCTTGGAATTTGATTGCATTGTCTGCCTCCCGCCATCCACATAATCTCAAACATATATAAAAGTGGCTTTTCCACCCACTAACTTTTTAGTGAATTTTAAAAATCCCTATTCCCAAAGCACACGAAATGGAAGCCCAAAAGTCAGATGGTGACATAAGCTGATCTTATAGGCGGTATACAGTGTAAACACAGTGGTGAACTGCTAATACGCTCACACCAAGCATTTTACCCATGACCCTAAACTCCGCACACATAGCCAGGTGGTGTAACACAGAGGCAATTCTCCTCAATGGGTGTGGGTGGCTGGTGACTGGAAACAACTGGCCCTGCAGTTGGTCTGATCATGGTGCTCAGCTTTCCGAAGGTTCCTGTCAACAGCCTGGAATGTCGAACCCAAAACCCATTTGAAAGAATGGCTTTGCTGCACAGTGTGCTCCCAGTACTGTCTGGTTGCCTTGCACTCCCAGATGCAAGGCGGATGCAGATGCATGCTGGCACCATTTAAGGTGGAACGGAATTCATTTTCTCACAGCTGCACGTCCATTAAAGCAAGTCTTCCATTTGGCTTGTTTTGATAGCTACTGTACATCATTTACAGTTTTCCCTGCATGACTAGTGAATGGAAAAATTTGGAATTGGAAATGGGAAATCTTATTTGCAAAATTTCTGGTTGAAAAATCCACTTATTAAGGTTGAGGTCTGCGGCTTTGCATTGGCCAGTCCATTGTTCTGTAGATACAAGCACTTTTTCACACTTATTTTCTTTAAGGATGTCATGAAAGCTACACATTCTTTCACACCCATAGTGTTTAGATGCCTTCTCACATTGGATGGATGGACAGAAAGATCTGTGGATATTTGAATGGAGCCTGCCTTTCTCTTATCCCTTACACAGTGCCATTCATCTAAAGATGACCCATTGGTGGTCTTTAAGGACTTGCATGGTTGTTAGGAGTTCCATTTCATAATATTGTCTGCTGCCATTAGTCAATCTTGCCATCAAGATGTTATGAGTTTAAACCCCCTTCAGAACCCCGGCCATCCAGTTCCCCAATCAGTTAGCTTCAGGTTGATAAACGCAAGCGAGAAAACAAAAGGCAAATGTCACGGCACCGCCTTAGTGCGCCGAACGCACTAAGGCATAAAGTGAGAGTGGAGTCACGAAGAGGGCAACATAAATTCCCATTAGCCGTTGTTCTGTGTTTGCACATTGCGCGCTGCGGGGTGAAAACGGAGCCAGCACTAATGTGATCAAGCCTACGCCAGACTGACTGCGTCTCGCTGCGAGCTGCTAACGGCCCCTCCGAGGACAGGAGGATGCGCCGTGCCGCTCTGCGTAAACGGGATTAATTTCAAAGGCCCCGGTCATGCATGGGCCGCCGTGGAACTAGCTCGTTCTTACTGATTAACTCTCTTTTGGTGTGCATATTTCAGGCTATGGCTCGGCTTAATACATCAGCTGGCACATGGAAAAAGCAAGACCCAAATACAGACATTCAAAGAGGAGGCTTTGATCATCGTGAGCAGTCGGCGGAACGTTGAATAAAGAGTGGATTTTTTTCAGACACTGCTCCGAATCAGACGACTCGGTCCTGTTGAGGGTCCACCTGAAAACGTGCATGGTCTCAGCCAGTCCTGGCCTCATTGGAACCCGCTGAACCCCTCGAACCCCAGGGAATCCTTTCATTTTTTTTCCAGGCGGAGCCGTGCCATGGATACATACATCTGCGCCTTTGTCTCAATGTGTGTGTGTGTGTGTGTGTGTCCATGTGGCCACTCCAGCAGCGGAAACGCAGGGAAACCTTTTGTACCTCAATTTTAGAGGAGAACTATACCCCCTTCCCCCACCTGCACCCCACACCCCCGACCCCTTTCGATTGGCCCCACATGGGTAATGCCTGGCTGACCACAGCACCCCTTAAAGGGGTCGAAGGGCAGACAAAACAGTCTGGTGTCATGGCAACCCGGCTGCCACCAACCAGAATGACTGCAAGGGGGTGGTGGTGGGGGGGTTGCTTGCCAAGGGTTGTCCATCAAACTGTGCTCCAACCACTTTGGGCTCTTTCTAATTGCCCAGAAAAACCTGCATGCATTCAAACGCTTCACAGGAAGTACATCTGCCATTTAGGAACACAACGAAAACTATGTCAAGGCTGTTTACTAGCTTCGTGTTAGGGTTTGTGTAAAAAGGAGAAACCGTCTTCTACATTCAATGTTTGTAGCATCAAGCCAGAGACCACTCATCACCATTTCATGTCCAGTCAGTCACTTATTGGGGCTTGCAAGACCTGGTAGACCACCAAAACCATCACTGTCAGAGAAACAGTGTCTAAAACCTTCATCTTTAAGGAAAAGTCAAGCTTCACTCTTGCGTCAGATCCATAGGCTTCTGTCTATCCTTCCTTCTTGAGAAGGCAGCTCAATGATATGGGTCGGAAAGACTGAGTAGCTCTTTATAACGTCACCAAAAGATAAACATTTCAATTCGCAAATGAAATGAAGAAGTTTCCGAAGTGCTCAGAACAAAGCCAATATTAAATGTGTTTGGGATTACTAATAAGGCTGACCACTGGAGGTGTGGAAAAGTATCTCTGCAGTTTTCTTTGGAAAACTGAAAGCAAGCCTTTAGAAAAGATGGGGAAACTGAAATCAAGGGGCATCACAAACCATCTCAGGAATAAGATGGCTGATCTACAGTCAGTTTAATATGATAATGAATGTCATAAATGCAATACCAGCTCCCGGCCTTGTCTAAAATGGTCAGCCTGCCATTTTTTGTATTATAGCTTGTATAGTTTGTTCATAGCAATATCCCTGCTCTAAAACACATTGATTAGTCTGTGAGATCAGTCTAATTTAATAAAGTTTAATAGAAAAAGTTTTAATTTAATGTTTAGAGAACGTTTTAAGGATGTTCATAATTTCAGATAATGTTCCTCTACGGTTTGTCACGCCTCCACCTCTCCCCGGCTTCTCCGCTCTTCAGGACTCCACTTCCCAGAGGGCCACGCTCGATGACGTCATGTCTATGCGCCCACGGTCGGACTCTGTGATTCGCTCTAGATCGCCCGAGTTTTAACCTCAGCTGTATCCAATAGGCCCTTTTCACACTTGCGCATTCTTTTTTCCGGAAACACGTGCGGATGGGTAACGCTAGTTCCGCTAAACAGTAAACAGTGATGGCAGAGTGCCAGAACAAGAGATTTTGCAGTGTACCAAGGTGTTCGAACTCAAAACAAAAGCAGCCGTATCTCAGTTTCCATGGCTTTCCGGCTGACGGCAAGCAAAAGAAAAAATGGGTGCGTGCGATAAGGAGAGATGAAGGGGTAAACTTTGCGATTCGGCGCGGGAGTACCTTTGTGTGCAGCCTGGACTTCACTGCTGTGGACTACATAGAGGGAAGCTCGCGGCTGAAACCGGGTGCTGTTCCCACTCGGTTTCAGTGGAACAATTTTTACGTCCCCCTCATAAGCTGTCAGCGTTTGAAAGAGCAAGCTCTCGCCGGGGAGTAGAAGCCAACCGGCAGACCATGTATAATCTCAAGTTTGTGTGGCTCCTTGTTCTTTCTCATCGATCGGTAGCATCTAGCTCTGACTATCACCTTGTTGTCGACTATACTGGACACTGAATAAACAATAACACTTAGCCTATCATTCCCGTGACGAGGATTAGCTTGTTGTGCTAGCGTGTTAGCAGGCATAGATGTAGCAAGCTTACGTTAGCTGACGTTACTTGGTTTGCTAGCTAACCTAATCGGGAGCTGTGAATAAGGAGTTAACTTCAGCCTCGTAGATCACTTTAACTAAAGCAGTCAGTATCATTTTATAATGTTTACTATTTGCTTAAACTAGACATCCTCAAATTTCAGTCTCAACAGCGATGAAGTGAAATGTTTCATGGTCAGCCGGGAGTACAGGTACTTGTACTACCCAGCGTCGACATATTTCCGCTTTTTTGTGAAGAGGGCCTATTACTTCCTGTATTTAAGCCACTCACAAACACTCACGCTTTGCCAAACCTAGGTTAGCAATCCTAAGCGTTCTTTCTTCGTATGGTCTTACTCTGGTTTCCGACTCCCTTCGTTCCTTTACTACTCTTTCGCCTTATCCCTTTTGCTCGTGTCCTGACTCTACGGTTTGTACCTCTGCTTTCTCTCTTCGGTTTTCCCCTTTCAACTTGTTCGCCCTCGCTGCTTGTTCTACCTGGTTCTGACCTCCGCCTGTCCCTGACTCTGATTCAGCTTCTCCCATTGTTTTCGCTGTGTACTGGTGCTTGCTGTGATTGCCTGTTTTGTAATAAACCCTTCCTGGTTTTTAGTTCTTCACACGTCGGTCTCGAAGTCTTTTGTCTAACACGGTTACATGTTAACTACGTCATCATGTTTTAACTGCAACGTCCAGAGGATGCTTTGAGGATGTTGCCAGGGCCACAGATTATGTTATGTTATGTGATATCAGAAGAACATTCTCATAATGTTTGATGGATGTTACAGAGATCAATAAAAAAAAAACTACTGGAAACATTAATGGAACATTACATGGCAATATGCTCGGTCAGCACAAATCATTTCTAGGTGAGCATGTAGAGACGTGTGCAAAGTGTTTTTGTGTTTGTCAAGCTATTCTATTAATGTACACTAACCGAACAAGTTTACATTCAAAAGTGTGACAAAGTTCAAATGTATTATTGATTTTTTGCATTGCACATCATTCAAAGTTACTAAGGTAACAGTTTGTCTTGTTTCAGAATTTCTAACTCCATAGGAAAAGTTACAAATGTCCTTCGTCTGCGTTAATGGAAGAAGCTTGCGTTACGTGTGTCAGCCATCATTCCTATTGGGTTGCTCATCATGAAATGTTCACAGAATGTAAAGGGTGGCCTTTCAAACGCTGTAGCAAAAATAAGGCCTTCGGTGGCCTTCATGTAATTGTTATTCGAGCTATTTCGTTTACATTCAGTAAAGCTGAAGGTTGAAACTTTTCAGCAAGGCTCCAGAAGCTATAAGATTAAAATACTGGTCCAATGACTGAAAAGAGCCAAGTTATTCAATGGCTAGTGAGTGTAGCACCGTGCTGTGTTTTTTGTGTTCACTCAGCGCAGAATTTGGGGGGAGGGTTATTGGATAAATGGAAGATAAATGCATTCAGATCAATACAGTGCTCAAGAGTGGCTGGGAGAAAGAGAGTGAAAGAAAGAGGAAAAGAGAGAGAGAGAGATTGAAGAATAAAGCCACATATTAATCATTGCTGTATTGTTATTGACTTTCTGTTCAAGGGGTGACTCAGATCAAAACCTTATTTTAAAAGTAGCATGTATTAATAGACAATCCATGTAAGATATTTCAGAGTTTTAGAGGAATTAAGTGCTTTAGCTGTCTGGTTAGCATCAAAACGACTGTGGACAATTGTAGCTCAATTGTAGCTCTAGAACAGCAAATTTTACATCAGTTAAATAAAAAAGACTTCCCCTTTAATTATTCTTCTACCTTCTCTGTTCTCAGTCGTTTACACAGTAGACAGCATCCCATGGGGAGTTAAACAAAGAAACCGGCAGGCCAGCAGACACAACACAGGAGGCTGGGGAGGTTAGGGGAAGTGCCACATTGCCATTGCCTTGACACCTGACCTTCCCCCTATGACCCTGTCTGCTGCCTGGAAGCAGGGGTGGACTGGCCATTCGGACAATTGGGAGAATTCTCCATGGATGTCCTCTTGGTATTATTGTACAAGAGGTAGAGCATAGCAATCAGAGAAATCTAACGAATCCGTAGCCGGATAGGGAAAACAGGTACCTTGCTTAGTTAGCGTGTTAGCTTAGCTAGATTTTCTGTAAAGTAGACTGATAGTCAGATTGATGTAATGAGAAAACAGCTCATGTTCAAGCTGGGTTTAGCTGGTAGAGTGCTTTTCTGGTGCTGACCAGCTTGGTCATACTGGCTGACCAGCATACCATTATCAAAACGCAGCCTATGCTGGTTTGGCTGGTGAACAGCATAGTAGCTTTCATTGCTGCTGACCAACATACCAGCATCCCAAACACAGCCTATGCTGGTTTTGCTCGTGACCAACCTATTAACGCTGATGGCTGGAGAGCAGTAATCTGGCATCCAAAACACAAAATATCTTTGAACTTGGTTCAAAAATAAATAAATTACTTTATTTTGAATGTAAGTCAATGTAAGCAGACTCGGTTTTCCAATCTGCAGGGTTGTTTTTTATTCCACACCTCCAAAGTTTAGTGTTAGAAGTAATTACATTGAGGTTTGGGCTCTGGGGTGGTCAGTCCATTGTTGTAAGAACACAAAATCTTCTTTGGTTGATTTGCAAATATTTGTCTATCAAACATTATATTTTCTTTACCTCAGGCTCAGAGGGTTATGTTGTGTTTGTAGAGTGAAAGGATGAACAGAAGCACCTGTGGATTTGTCAGATCTGCAGAAAGAGCGGAGTTTTATTTTCTGATTATCTGATGGGGAAAGTTTTGGTGGTCATCCAGGTCTAGATAGATAGACAGATAGATAGACAGACGGATAGACGGATAGATGGATAGCTAGATACTAGATAGATAGATAGATAGATAGATAGATAGATAGATAGATAGATAGATAGATAGATGCCATCTGAGAGACTCTGCAATGCCTTTCTTATGCCTGAAAAATACCAAAGCCTGTCTGTAGCGTGTAAAGCCAACAACAGGGCAAGACCGTGGGTGACAGTACAGTGATCTGACAACTTCGAAAGTTATGTAGTGCATCCATGGGCTAGGGGGTTAGACCTCTGACCTTATGATGATGCACTGTACCACCTCCACTTTTCCAGTTTCCTTCCCTACACATTTTCTCCCTAAACAACTAGATGACATATATAAAAGTTAAAAAACTGGATTCAGTCTGCTTGTAGGGACTATAATGGTTACTTATATGTAATGTAGCAAGCTAATCAACACAGACAAAGTCTCTCTGATAGAGCATCATATTATACACACAACCAGGTACACCTCCCTGTGTCTACACTCCTTCTGATTCTCTGTATACTTTCTTACCCTGTTCTTCAGTGGTGAGTGAATCAGACACAGCACAACCTTATGAGTTATATATATATATAATAATAATATCGGTCCCATAATTGTAAATGTGAAAGAATATATTTTCTCAGAATACTATTTTGGAAGAAGCCATAAAAGGATTTAAAAATACAGAATCATATTGCAAATCTTCAGTGAATCAATGTTAAAATCAATGTTAGTACCTTAATCAATCAAGTACCTTAATGGTAAAGTTATGTCTGTAATATAATTTTTATATATATATATATATATACATATATATATCACGAGTCAAAAGTTTGGATGTTGTAGGTGATTTTAAAGACTCGCTTACACTTAACAGTTCCAACAGTTAACTATTTATCAAACATGATAAATTCATATCCTGATATACCACATATACTCTTAATGTATCACGTATTAGATTTCTGCCATATCTCCACCTTTAATATATACTAAAATAAATTTCACAATTTCACAATTTAAAAGCTCTAGTTACCTTTTGAATTTTGTATAAAAATCACATTATATCAGCCTCCACTGCAGGTTAAAAAAGCTAATCCTCCTGTAAAGTTCCATTTTGGAGGTTTTTAAGGTGGACTGTATAATTCCATGGGTGATATTTTATAGTGTGACGTCTTCTCTTTTGTTCTACAGTAAAGCATTCAGATACAAATAAGAAAACCTGCTATGAGTAGCTGTGTCTAAACCTTTGATTTATACTATATATGATCTATGGTATGGTATATCCATGATCTATGATGTATAATGCATTAATGACCTTTTTGTCTATCTCTTGCTAATTTTCCCAGCTCTAGCCAACTGCAAATAGCTGAGCTTTGTTGCGAGCACTGTCAAAGCCAAGAATAAATGACAGTTTATCTTTGATACTTTTATATATAGCAGCTTTCAGTTTTGAAAATCAAATGTGAAGAAAACATTAATTAAGCAAAGATACTATGACATATAAACAGGCTTTTGTGGTTAGAGAAATGATTACAGCGTTTGGCTTTTATTCAAATGCTATTGTTCTGTATGCAAAAAAAAAAAAAAAGAATGCTCTGAAACTCTTCATACTCATGGGGCCCTCGGGTGGTTTGGGGACCCAAGCCACGCATCATACACAAAGAGGGTTTTCTCGCCACCCCTTCCAACTCTCAATGCTTACTAGCAGCTCAACATAGAAATCAAAACAGAGCCAAATGCTCCTTAACTAAAAAGATACCATGGAAAATTTTTGATTTGGTTATTTAATTACAATGTTTGCCAGAATATGAATTAGAGTCTTGGATGAAACCATTAACAAACTGTGATATTTCTACTAATATGATAAGCAGGACAAGTTAGCAGCTCTATCAGCCCACTTTAAACATAACTCAACTTCCAAATGTTCTTATGGTGGTTGTAGAGTTACTTACTGAAGACCTAAGGGAAAAACTGTGATTCAAGGTTCTGAAATCATAAACTAGATCAACCATTCAGTTATTACATATGCCATAATCCACATGTGGGCCACAGAAATGTGTTTATTTAGTTAAAACAGCCTTGCAAATAGATGCCACTCTTTGTGCCGTGATGAGACATTCCAATCAGCCATAACATTAAGACCACCATCCCTGTATCTACACTCAGTATCTATTTGATCGGCTCCGTTTACTATATAGGTGCAGCTTGTATCTATAAAGTTACATACACTGTTATCCTGTTCTTCAATGGTCAGGAGCCCCACAGGACCATCACAGAGCAGGTATTATGTGGGTGGTGGATGATTCTGTGTCCAGCAGCGACACTTAGGTGGCGGTGGTGTGTTAGTGTGTGCTGTGCTGGTGTGAGTGGATAAGACATTGAGGTGCTGTTGGACACCTCAGTGTCACTGCTGGACCGAGAATCATCCACCAACCAACACTATCCAGTCAACAGAGTCCTGTGGGCAGTGTCCTGTGGGCAGCGTACTGTGGGCAGCGTACTGTGACCACTGATGAAGGACTGCAGAGGAGCTATCACCTCTCTGACTGTACATCTACAAGGTGGACCAGCAAGGTAGGAGTGTCTAGTAGAGTGGACAGTGAGTGGACACCCTCATTAAACACTCTTTCATTTCAATAATTTAAACATTTCTTTCTAATCAAAGCTTAACAATGAAAGGAAAGCAGTATCAGATTAGTTGCACAGTTTAAATCATCGCTGTCCAAAGAAAAAAGAGTATCTCCAAAATGCCAACTTTACAGGAGAGGCCAAAAACCTCATTATTTTGAATGGAAGTCAATGGAACCAGACGTCTTACCAAGCAGTTTTGGGCCATTTGTGTTGGTCCGTTCTTCATGAAATTCCCACACAGTGTAAACAGCAGCTCATGTGATCAAATGAGACATAAAAGCAAAAATGAACAAAAATGGAGATACATGTTTTTCTTTGGACAGCGACGAAATGCAACGAGCCTGATGATTCTAATTACACGAATGTATTTTCTGTTTCATAGATATTATTAAACCCTCAATGAAGGAGCCTCTAGGAGCTTCTTAGAAGGGTTTAAATATCCCAACAATTGTCAGTCCTTGACATTAGCAGCGCCTTTCTATTTAAAAATGCAGCTCAAACGATCGATTTCAAAAGACTGAATTTCTTAATGCCCGTGGCTAGGATGCTAATCACCCATATGAGACACTTGTAAGCATTCACCTAATGTTTATGCACAAGATATATACAGGGGTTGGACAATGAAACTGAAACACCTGTCATTTTAGTGTGGGAGGTCTCATGGCTAAATTGGACCAGCCTGGTGGCCAATCTTCATTAACTGCACATTGCACCAGTAAGAGCAGAGTGTGAAGGTTCAGTTAGCAGGTAAGAGCACAGTTCTGCTCAAAATACTGCAATGCACACAACATTATGGGTGACATACCAGAGTTCAAAAGAGGACACATTGTTGGTGCACGTCTTGCTGGCGCATCTGTGACCAAGACAGCAAGTCTTTGTGATGTATCAAGAGCCACGGTATCCAGGGTAATGTCAGCATACCACCAAGAAGGACGAACCTCCACCAGCATCACGTAGTGACCTGGCCACTATCCTGCAAGAAGAATGGCTTAAAATCCTTCTGACCACTGTGCAGGACGCAGTATATGTCATTCCCAAGACCAACTGACGCTGTATTGGCCGCAAAAGGAGGCCCTACACCATACTAATAAATGATTGTGGTCTAAAACCAGGTGTTTCAGTTTCATTGTCCAACCCCTGTATGTGGAAGAGCTGATACTTCTTCATCGTTCCGTCTGTGTACATATGTGTGTCACAGTTAGTCAATAGGTTCTGCAAAGCATGATGCTTTACAGCTTTAGCATCAGTTTCCACAGTATAAAAACATGGTACTTACAGTAGCACATTTGGTGCCACTTTTGATTCCCCCCAAGGCTTAGGACTTAGGAGTCACAGTGTGTCACTGCTAGATGCACCCTGAGGCACAGACACAGCAGACTTGTCATCGATCCTCGAGTGCACAACCTGAGACGTGAACATCTGTCCCCCAGTTTTTCGGAGATGAGCTAGACAGCACATGGCACTCTTTTGCAACTGACTCAAACTGACTCCACCGTATGCTACACACTAGAATGAGGCTTACACTGATGGTGCAAGGCAATAGCTACCCTAAAGGTGTTTTAAAGGGCTGAGGCTAATGACCTGACGACCTGACTAAGTCTGATAACCTCAGGTTGGTTATCTTCTAGGTGAATAAAAGCTCATAAAAGCATTTTAACTACAGAGATAAATATAAATATAGCATTTAGCTGCAATTTTAGTACACAGTTTATGTTTATTTGCTGTGTTTAACATATTAGAAGTACATAAAAAATATAAAATATGATTATTTTGCACAGGCTGTTTTAGTATTATGGTTATTATTTATTAATCTGTTTATATTTTAGCAAATGAACAGCAAACATGCATCAAAATGTACAGAAGTGTATAGATTAATATTAGCATGTTTTCACTTTGAAAAGTCCATGCTATTTGACCAGGTGCACCCAAACCTTGCTTACAGCTGTACAGACTTCTGGTCGATTAATCGACTAATCGGACTATTATTTCAGTTAGCACTCCTTTGGAAAAATAGGGGCTGCAACAAACAGCTCATTTTCTCATTGATTAACCTATAGAGCCCTTTTAAGCCTGTCTATTATTATTTAAGTTGGTGCTGTTCTTTAAAGATCAATTAACCTATTGACTACTGTTCGATTAATTGACTAAACTGCTATTCGTTAATCAATTAATCTAACAGTTATGCCATATAGCACTTCAACTCCAAGCATTGGGGCTGTAATTAATAATTCGAAGTTTCATAGATTCAATTATTTAATCAATATCTTGATTAATGGACTACTCTAGCACTTAGAGCCTTTATCCAAGCATTGGTATTATGAAAAATGATTATTCCTACAATCGCCTAACCTATCAGTTATTATTCACGTAATCTAACACTTGGTTCTTTCCCATTGCTGCTATTCAAGTTTTGCTAAAAGTTAAAAGGTTTTTCTGTTTTTTTTTTTTTGGTCAGGCAATGGACAAATTTAAGCCATACCACCCTGCGTGTTTCCTGTGCTGTAATCTGTCACATCCACATTTTTTCCCTAATTGACGTCATACCAACTAATCTTTGCAGCCATGGTGCATCATAAGATGGGACTCAGCAAGTCTCTAGGCATACAGCACTATTCAACACCAAGAAGGACCCCAAGAAATATTAAGGAGACTAAAGAGCTGAAGCTAACCCCTAGGATGGATAACATGGGCAGGGAAAGAGGAATGGATGGACCAGGCAGAAAGGACGAGGCGTATTCATAAGCAGCGACAGCGACAGGCCACATAGGGAATACAGACTGGCAAGGCCTAGCGGATTTGACATGTGTAACAGAACACTTTGAGGCCAATGCGCAAAGTGGAGGGAAAACACATCCATCTGTAAACAAGCATCCATGGAATTCAGGGCTGTAGATTAGATGATGACTCAAAGAGACAACCATGATACCCACATATTGGTAGAAGAGGGTCTACCACACTACCACACACTATCAGACAGAGAAAAACGTTTTTGTGAACATGCTGTTTACTTCTGTGATTGAATTGGGCATGGACTGGATGTGGATGTGGACCACATCAATGTTAAGCCACTCCTGCATCAAAGAATTGCACCATTGGGCCAGATTTGGTGGATGCTTTCCCTGGTACAATTCTAAAGAGAATTTCCTGTAGACTAGGATTTTAGCCACTGCTGGTAGACCCATATGACCGTATGCTTCCATACACCTACAGAATTAGCAACTTCCTTCACACTATGGGATGCCCAAATCCAGTCACTCCTTTTAGCCAATCATTAACATCTGCTTTGGAGCCATTTTCAACACATGGAACGAGACACTGCACCGCACCACCTCTTCTCAATATATAGATCCCGTCACTCACACCCCGCAGGTAACCCCACCATGCTCGTGTAGTGCAGTATGCAGGAGCATAAAGAGCCACCTTAAACACGGTGACTCATTTTTGGTCTGGTGAGCTTATATACCCGGTATATACAGTAACTGAAAAAGAACTATAGCTCCTGAAATGATAAAGACATACAGAGGACATGGAACCCTTAACAACCATGCAAAACAAGGTGCACCACCAAAACGGCCACCATCTGATAAATAGTCCAAAGCTTTCATCTTTAAGAGAAAGGAGAAAATCAAGCTTCAAACCTGAAAACATCCGCAGGTGTTTCTGTCCATTCTTCCATTGTGTTCACAGAACAATGACGTGGCCAATCGAGAGCCCAGACCTCAACGCCATTGAATGTGATTGGAATTTTTGTAAGGACTTCCAAAGTGTGGAAAAATATCCCTGCTGATTTCTTTGAAACCTGAAAGCAAGTCTACTGAATACAGAGAAGACAATGCATTATGGGTAGCAATTTGGTTCACTGTTCCTGGCTAACCATTGCTCAGTATAAAGGCTAGCATTGTGTCAGTCTCATGTGAATAGACTGAGTATGGGAATTTCTCTGCTTCAGCAAGAACGCGACACTGACTGGTAAAATAATCTTTCCCATGCAGGCTAGCAGCGATGTGTGGCTGCCGACTCTTAAGTCCCTGGCACCCTGCTGGGCCGGATTACTATATCAAAACGACGAAAATAGGCAGGCTCTGTTGACAAGAGCGACCCTAAATTTAAAGTTACACAGCAGCATAAATCATACATAAAGAGGCTCCGGGCAGCGAGGATGAGCCGGGCATGGAGCTGCATTTATAACACGCATGCACACGTGCACGTGCTCCTCCCTTTCACACCCAACCCCCAGCACCTCGAGCCTTTAGATGTCTGAGCAGGAGAGAGGGGATCAGAAGTAGGAGAGGAATAAAAGATGGAAATGAAGAAGGGGGCGGCGTATGGGGTGAAAACGTGAAGGGGTGAGGAGGCGAGGGAGGCAGACAAAAGAGCGGGAACAAGGCGGCCAAAGCGTTCACTGAGGCAGAGCTGTGACCTATTAATGACGGGCTGAGGAATTCTCCGTGCTGACCCGAAACACATTCCATTGGACTGAAGATGTTAACCCCCACCTTGCCACTGTACGCTGGCATGTATACGTTTACTGTTCTGTCATACTTACATGGTAACGGGGTAACATGTTACATAGTAGCACAAAATAACACATCACAAAGTAACACGTTACAAAGGGCTGCAGTGCAGTGCAGTTCTTTCATTTGTAATGGTATGTGACATGTAATTGTGTTATGTAATTATTTATAACAGTACATAACATGTAACAGTGTAATTATTTGTAATGGTATGTAACTTGTAACAGTGTTATGTATTCGTTCGTAGCTGTATGTAACTTGTAACAGTGTTATGTAATCATTTGTAATGGTATGTAACATGTAACAGTGTTACGTAATCATTTGTAACAGTGCGTAACATGTAACAGTGTTATTTAATCATTTGTAATGGTATGTAACATGTAACAGTGTGATATAATCATTTGTAACAGTGTTATGTAATCATTTGTTATGGTATGTAACATGTAAAAGTCTTATGTAATCATTTGTAACAGTATGTAACTTGTAACAGTGTTATGTAATCATTTGTAGTGGTATGTAACATGTAACAGTGTCATGTTATCGTTTGTATCGGTATGTAACATGTAACAGTGTGATATAATCATTTGTAACAGTACGTAACTTGTAACAGTGTTATGTAATCATTTGTAATGGTATGTAACATGTTACAGTGTTATGTAATCATTTGTAGCGGTATGTAACATGTAACAATGTCATGTAATCATTTGTAGCAGTATGTAACATGTAACAGTGTGATGTAATCATTTGTAACATTACGTAACTTGTAACAGTGTTATGTAATCATTTGTAATGGTATGTAACATGTAACAGTGTTTTGTAATCGTTTGTAATGGTATGTGACATGTAACAGTGTTATGTAACAATTTGTAATGGTATGTAACATGTAACAGTGTTATGTAACTATGTTCCGTTACAGGAACAGAAAAGGGCAAGTTAACAGGTAACACTGAAACCGTATGCAGACTCCTCCTGCTGCCACCAGAAAACTCTGATTTCCCCAGCAACCAATCACAGTCTTGAAGGTAACCAATCTACAGAAATAGTAGCCATGTTTTTGAGCCATTTCATTGAACTGTAATATGGCATAATTGCATATTGAATTATAATGCGGTAAATAAATAGTTAAACTGATACTCTTTGTTATATCAACACTTAATGTCACTGAACATCCTGAACTTTTTGAGATACAAGGTCAGTGGTAAAAAGGAAGCTAGAATTTGCCCCTAACAATATTCTCTTTTTCGTTTGCCAATTTGTCACATGTAAATGTTTCAGTGGATGATTTGATGTAAGATTAATATAAGATTAAATGATCTGATATAAGTATATAAAAAACACAGGGAAGCACAAACAGCAGCTTTTAAATGATCCTTCTATTTATTAAAGATAAAAGATGTATTTAAAATCTATATCACTCGTGTGAATTGCCCCCTAAACCTAAAATGAGACTGTGCCCAGGACTGTGGAATCATTCACAGGTGGTCCTAGAATTGTACTTCTGCAACTGCGTTTGTGTTTTAGGTCACAAGCCGATGGGCAGACATTCTCCCTTAGCTGTTTCTAATAGAGGGCAGAACTCATGTTAAAACCTAATTATGAACCTGAAAAAGCAAAGCAGCCCCGCACTACCACCACCATGCTTCACTGTTGATATGATGTACTTAAGGTGGCATGCTGTGTTGGCTTTATGCCAGATGTAACAGAACCATAAATACCAAAAAGCGTCATCTTTGACTGATCTTTGATCTTTGATCAGTCCACAGATAATATACCAGCACAAGTTTCGACGGTCATCTAGATGCATTTTGGTTAGCAGCAGTGCTGCGCCTTGCAACTCCCAACTGGATGTCATTTTTGCCCAGTGTCTTTCTTATTGTGCAGTTGTGTACATTGACCTTAACTGAGGCAAACAGGTCTGTAATCCTTTAGATGTTCATCTGTGTTCTTTTGTGACCTCCTCGATGAGCCATAGATCTGCTCTTGGGAAATTTTTGGTAGACCAGCCAATATTAGGAAGGCTCTCTACTGGTACAAGTTTGCCCTATTAGTGGACAGTGGCACTCAGTGTGGTTCGCTGGAATCTCAGAGCCTTAGCTATGGCTTTGTAACCCTTTCCAGAAAGTAGATTTAGGATGTGCCATTATGGGCTGCTTTTTGGGACCTTCTAGGTGCTTCACTTTAGTCAGTCTATTTATCCTAAGATTCAACAGATCTGGTAGTAATCATGCCCAGGTGTGCTTAGTCCAATTGAATTTGGATTTTTATAGTAAGGTAGGGCTAAACAGCATTTTCCCATATCACCATTTAAAAGCATTTCCAAAGCCCCCAATCCTGATTACAACAATCTCTTCAGTGCTGGAAATGGGACCTAAACGTTATGCGCAGGTTCTTACAAATGTGGAAGCTCTATGCTAATGTAAGCGCTTCCCTAGAATCTTAACATTATGTATCCTTTACACTTTCAGCCCTTTAAAAAGTTTCTTATGGAGCCATATTGTGGTTGAGATGTGCGAAGGTGAAGGTAAAGCACCATCTACTTAATGTTTTAAAAAAGAACCCTTTGTGGCACCACTAAGCAAATATGCTACATATACTATACATGTACAAAGCAGCCCAATCCAGAGAACGCCATGCAAGCATATGTGTCAACATGAAAGTGAAGGAATTATATTCAATACCACCACCAACGCACACAAACAGTATCTTCTGGCTATATGTATCACCACCATTATAGCAAATCTGTGAAAAAAAAAAAAAACTCTTATGCTCAATATAATAAAGGTCACGGAGATGACTGTGAATATGTGCACAAAGCTCATTGTAAAGAGTGTGAAACCAGCCTCGCATGATTGTTGAGTAGATCACACTTATAGGAAGATATCATCTGGCTGTTGTGTAGAAAAGCTTTAGAGCCTGGAGGTTAACTTATTTTCACTCAACAATAAATATCATTTCCACCAAGAAGGTCTCCAAATCCCATAAGTATACACAAGCCATTGGAATTATCATGGACTGGTCATAGCGTTCACTAGAGGCCTACCTCAATTGCTTCAAAAGTAAAATTTGACTAGTGGTGTTACTAGTTCTCAATTTGCTGCACTCAAACAGGACTTTGTAGAAGGCTAGATGGCTAGTGTCTCCAAATCCCATAAGTATACACAAGCCATTGGAATTATCATGGACTGGTCATAGCGTTCACTAGAGGCCTACCTCAATTGCTTCAAAAGTAAAATTTGACTAGTGGTGTTACTAGTTCTCAATTTGCTGCACTCAAACAGGACTTTGTAGAAGGCTAGATGGCTAGTGTCTCCAAATCCCATAAGTATACACAAGCCATTGGAATTATCATGGACTGGTCATAGCGTTCACTAGAGCCCTACCCTAATTGCTTCAAAAGGAAAATTTGACTAGTGGTGTTACTAGTTCTCAATTTGCTGCACTCAAACAGGACTTTGTAGAAGGCTAGATGGCTACTTCATTGCATACATGTTGCTAGTTAGCAAGCTAGAGCTACACAGCTAGCAACAGCATAAGTAAAGGGCAGTTCTTATTATAAATGCCTGAACAAACAAGGCAGTTAGTCACTAAGTAGTCTTTAGTAGACGTCTACGAGACAACATTGCATTACAGGGATTGCTTAGCTAGCTAATTAGCTCAATAAGCATTCATTCAACAGGAAGTAAGTAACATTTGAGACGGAGCAATATCATATCTGATTAAAACATCTGTACCTACAGTTCTACTAGCCTACACTTCTCTATTAAAATGAAAAGAGCCCTCACAGGTACTCTTTAATATGAGCGGGTGATTAATAATCAAGCAATTGGGTCATTAATGTTTCATTGATAGAAGAGCGAGTGAAGTAGTATCTGAGCTTAATTTGCTGGACATTTGTACCTAACAAGCAGCTAAAGTAATAAGTAATGGCACACCATAGCTATTAGAACCGAGGCTCTAATTTGGATAATAAATGCCAAAACTCAATTTCTATGATATCTCTATTTCTATAATAGCACTAGCTCTACTTTGTTGTTCCTCTTGTGTGATTGGAAGTGTCGGCAATCCTCTTATTCACACATTGGCATGATGTTCACAACTTTTATGTATAAAATTATTTTATCACCAATAATAATAATATATAATAATTGAAATAGTAATATCTGTATGATGCTTTATATTATCTGTGTGTATGGTTATGTCCGAGGCTGTCTGCAGCATTCAGAGGTAAACTATTTCACTGGTGGTCTTGTGGTTCAGTACAGCCATGTTTACTATGAATCTAGTCATTCTTAGTCTGCGGTTGGGTTTGGCATTGACTGGATGAGCTTCTGGATGTAGGCCACATCAATGTTCAGCCATTGCTGCATCAAAGAATTGGGCCAGATTTGGCAGATGTCTTCCCACAACTCCGAGGAGAGTTTCCTGTAGACTGGGATTTTAGCCACTGCAGGTAGACCCACAGACCGTGCGCTTCTATACACCTGCAGATTCAGCTTCTTCCTTCTCACTATGGCTTTTGGCATGCCCAAATGCAACTGTACCACCTCTACGTAATCCTTGGAGCCCGCCACACACCCTGCAGGTATTTAAAGCCCCATCGTCCTCAAGCACTACCACCTTAAATATGGTTACTTTGTTGATTGACATTGGTATTTGTTTGGTGAATATGCACGGCCAAGGACCTCAGTTGCGACCGTGAATTTGAGGGAACTGAATCAGATACACCTGCAGCTTGTGAGTAGTGTGCTGAAAAAGTCATGGTATGCCAAAGAGTAGCATGTGTACCAGTCCACCCTAAAAATCTGATGTTAGCACTCAACTAACTATATGCTTCAACCAGAAATATATATATATCGTCGCTCTCCAATAAAAAATATTTATCTCCATTTTTGTCCATTTTGACTTTTATGCATCATTTGAAAACGGCTACTGCTGTTTATACTTTGTGAGATTTGCATGATGAACGGACCAAGTGAAATGGCCCAGAAGTGCTCGGAAGGACATCTGGTTCCATTGACTTGCATTAAAATCGAATGAGGTTTTTGGCCTCTCCTGTAAAGTTGCCATTTTGGAGATACTTGTTTTTCTTTGGGCAGCATCTATATATATATATATATATATATATAAAATTCTTCTACATTGTATGTAGCAGTTTCACAGTGATTTCCAGTGGCCTTGGTATGGCATGACTCAACATTTCCATATACATTTCCTTAATATGTTGATAATTCATCTACATGTAAGGCCTTCAGTCCGCCTTCTGAAGTCCTAACTAATGGGCGAGTTTGCTCGCCTCTGTCTCAATAGACACCTAGAAAAAGCTTCATTGGACGAGTTTCAAAATAAATTTGGTTGAAAGAAAATTTTGGTTGGCAAAATTTTGCTAAAATGTAACAATGAATAACACATAGTACTTTCAATAGTGCTCAGTTCTCCCAAATGTATCACTGCTGTGTTGACAAATCTCCATATTATGTTCCAAATAATATGTGGCCAACAATATTCAGTCCTGTTGACCGAAACTGACTGACTGACTGATGAATGGGCTAGAGGAGGGCTATAACAGATGGGCTACCGCCTGTAATTGTACACCCAAATAGTGGATCTATAAGGTCAGTGGAGCTCAGAAAGTGAAACTGGAAGGTAGATGCTTCTAATAATGGATGACAACTAACCTAATAGCCTTTACAGTTTGCTTGGGTACACTGCCAGACATTGCAATATAGAAACTGAAATGTCCATGTCCCTCCGAGTAGCACATACTTTGTCCAAATGAATGTGAAATGGCGCTACTATTCTACGACAGCACTGGTTTAAACCGCTACAGCACTATGCTTCAGTTCCCTGCAGAGGGAGTCAAGATTGAGCTTCTTTAATAAAGCAGCCCATTTGAAGGCACAGAGCCACTGACGCAACTGGAACATCCATTCCTGTGGGATTTGCTTAACACGGACCATGAGAGCGTGAGTGCATCAAGCATGGTCACATGACATTGGCCTTCCATGATGACTGCCATAGCCTTGAACACAAGCACCCTTTCCCCCCCCCACCACCCCTCCGCCCTCCTTTCTTTCCTTTCTGAGGCAGAATGAAACATCTTTACCATGATCTACATAATTTATAGCCGTTGCTGAGTAATGTTTTATACAGTGAGAGAGTTTGAAAGCATCCCTCCCTGCACCTCGCTTCCCGGGTTATGCCACGGTCTAACGGGACTATATGCTGCGGAATACTGAGTAGGAATCCATTCCACTCATCTTTGTCAATATTTAACTCTGGTACTTCCGACTAATCCAGGCTTTGGCTCCGATCACGTTTCGCCCTTGCCAAAGAGGACCCAAGTTAGCCGACAGCGTAGAAGTTTATCAACGCATTTAGAGAAATCGCATCACCCTGGTCAGACTGGCTTTTAGAAGGCATCAAGCCCAAGGCTGATAAGACAACTCCAGCTAATGTTAATCTGTACATCAACAGTGATCCTAATCCACAGCATGCAAATGAGTCCCCCCCAACTCAGGACATTAACCACAATGAAAAGCTTCCTAAGCGCATAACAAATATGCACATGCTAACACTGTGTAGCAGAGAGCACGAGGTCCATGGTGTCGTAGCAGGGGAGTGGATCACTGTGGAAACAGGCGGATGGAAAACAGAGAACTAAAGGAATGGTTTGGCCATCCACCTGTCTAACCCAGAACACTGTTAGAGAGACCGAACAATGGGCATGTAGCTGGAAGGAGTGCAGGTGAAGGGAAGGAGAGGAGAAGGATAAAGGGATAGGGGGTATAAGGCACAACAGTTCTATGGCGGGAACCCCGGCTCAACAAATAGCCGTTCACTAGGATCATCTACCACGAATCAGACAGTGCAAGTATGGCAGAGAGGACACAGTGAAGAGACCTGGACAGAGTGTAGCAAATGACCACAGAAATTTGTAAAGAAAGCATCAACCTCCACACGGTTGCCCACCAAAACAATCACTGGAAAGCAGAGCTCACATAGGGGTCTGAAAGGAAAACCCTAATGTATGCCTTGGTACTTTCCTTGCGTCCTTTTTCTGGCTACGTTAGTTTCACGAAACGCTAAACTTACAGTGCACATGTGTCTTTTAGCACCGACGTCCAGATTGAGACCCTGGAAAGACGCTGTCAAAGCTACTGCACCATGGAGAGGAAAAGCAGAGGTTGCTCTTTCCTCTTTCCAAGCTTGGGACATGGGTGAAAGAGTAGGAGAAGAAAGAAAAGGGGGGAAATAATGAGGCGCCCACATGTATCAATTCATTTGCATGCCATTGGGTATAAAACATGCATCAGGCTTCAATAGAGAGGGACAGAGGAACGCGTGGGGTAGGAGAAGAGGAGTAAGGGTTGAAATGCAGAGAGTGGAATAGTCTTGGCGGATGACAAACAGCTAAAAGAGAAGATAAGTAAATGGGCTAAATACCATCGAGTGTGGAAGGTTAGCTGCCACCGAAAGATTCTGGCTGATGGTTCTCCGTCGCTCCCTCTCAGGCTTCATTCTTTTCAATCTCGCTCGCCTATCAGTGACAGTCCTCTTCTCCCGCTTGCCCTTTTTCTCTCTCCATCATCCGTTCTCGACAGACACCTCTCTCTCTCTCTCTGTTACCCTGCCTTCCTTCCTTCCTTCCTTCCTTTATGGATAGAGAGGGAGCGCAAAAGGAGGAGAACATTTACAGTGTATAAAGAGGGAGAGAGAGTGACGAGAGACCATCTGAATCAGAAGCAGACTTCTCTAGCGTGGGATAGAGTGGACTAAGAGAGAGGAAGAGAGAGAGAGAGAGAGAGAGAGGGCAAGAGAGAGAGAGATTTGTTAATGTGAGAGCCGGACAGGAGAGAGAAAAAAGGGGGTGGTGACTTCGGAAGAAATATCTTAGTGGGAGAGAAAGAGGAGGAGTGTAGCGCAGAGGGGGGGTGAGGCCCCCACCCCGACCCACCCTCCACACACACACACACACTTTTGCCTTTCATTCATCTCCACACCCCAAATTTCTGCCGTTTTAACCAGAGATCACACACTGGGGGAGGACTACCCTGGTGTACAATAATACAGCACATACCGCCATATTCATAAAACTGACCTGCAAATATAGAACTGCATGAATCCACAACATGCAATACCAGCATACGCAAGGCACAGCAAGAGATGTCTAAGACCATCAAACAGGAAGCTCTTCATAAGATGAAACCAGACCAATAACATGACCAAGTCGTGCAGTGAGTGAATACCTCTGTGCTTAGTCTATGACTGACTGTCTTCCGTCTATCACTCTCTCTTTATCATTCTTGTTGAAGGACATGCTCTGGCAGTGCACATTTGAACCGGAAGTCCTCTTCTGGGGCTTCCGCCCTGGTTTGGCCCCCTGTTTCTCTTTTCCTCACTCCCTCTTTCACGTTCTCACAATATATCCCCAGCAAGACACACATGTAAAGCAAAAGAATGAGCCTTCAGTACCGAATATGTATCAACATTTATGGCAGGAATGTGCTCTACTGGGATCAGAGTTCAAAGTAGAATGCTTTATAAAATATTGACAACCAAAAGCAATGTATTCAATATAGACAAACTGCAATACATAAGAAACAGCATGTTCAAAATACATTTAGAATACATCTGGAATAGAAACCTCTACTCAGGCTTTAGCAGAGCTCAGTAACACTGAGATTAATAACTGATCATCTCACTGATTTATCAGTCTACTCAGGCTTTAGCAGAGCTCAGTAACACTGAGATTAATAACTGACCATCACACTGATTTATCAGTCTACTCAGGCTTTAGCAGAGCTCAGTAACACTGAGATTAATAACTGATCATCTCACTGATTTATCAGTCTACTCAGGCTTTAGCAGAGCTCAGTAACACTGAGATTAATATCTCACCATCACACTGATTTATCAGTCTACTCAGGCTTTAGCAGAGCTCAGTAACACTGAGATTAATAACTGATCATCACACTGATTTATCAGTCTACTCAGGCTTTAGCAGAGCTCAGTAACACTGAGATTAATAACTGATCATCTCACTGATTTATCAGTCTACTCAGGCTTTAGCAGAGCTCAGTAACACTGAGATTAATAACTGACCATCACACTGATTTATCAGTCTACTCAGACTTTAGCAGAGCTCAGTAACACTGAGATTAATATCTGACCATCTCACTGATTTATCAGTCTACTCAGGCTTTAGCAGAGCTCAGTAACACTGAGAATAATAACTGACCATCACACTGATTTATCAGTCTACTCAGGCTTTAGCAGAGCTCAGTAACACAGAGATTAATAACCGACCATCTCACTGATTTATCAGTCTACTCAGGCTTTAGCAGAGCTCAGTAACACTGAGATTAATAACCGACCATCACACTGATTTATCAGTCTACTCAGGATTTAGCAGAGCTCAGTAACACTGAGATTAATAACTGACCATCACACTGATTTATCAGTCTACTCAGGCTTTAGCAGAGCTCAGTAACACTGAGATTAATAACCGATCATCTCACTGGTTTATCAGTCTACTCAGACTTTAGCAGAGCTCAGTAACCCTGAGATTAATAACCGACCATCACATTGATTTATCAGTCTACTCAGGCTTTAGCAGAGCTCAGTAACGCTGAGATTAATAACTGACCATCACACTGATTTATCAGTCTACTCAGGCTTTAGCAGAGCTCAGTAACACTGAGATTAATAACCGATCATCTCACTGGTTTATCAGTCTACTCAGACTTTAGCAGAGCTCAGTAACCCTGAGATTAATAACCGACCATCACATTGATTTATCAGTCTACTCAGGCTTTAGCAGAGCTCAGTAACACTGAGATTAATAACTGACCATCACACTGATTTATCAGTCTACTCAGGCTTTAGCAGAGCTCAGTAACACTGAGATTAATAACCGATCATCTCACTGGTTTATCAGTCTACTCAGACTTTAGCAGAGCTCAGTAACCCTGAGATTAATAACCGACCATCACATTGATTTATCAGTCTACTCAGGCTTTAGCAGAGCCCAGTAACACTGAGATTAATAACTGACCATCACACTGATTTATCAGTCTACTCAGACTTTAGCAGAGCTCAGTAACACTGAGATTAATAACCGATCATCTCACTGGTTTATCAGTCTACTCAGGCTTTAGCAGAGCTCAGTAACACTGAGATTAATAACTGACCATCACACTGATTTATCAGTCTACTCAGGCTTTAGCAGAGCTCAGTAACACTGAGATTAATAACCGATCATCTCACTGGTTTATCAGTCTACTCAGGTTTTAGCAGAGCTCAGTAACACTGAGATTAATAACTGACCATCACACTGATTTATCAGTCTACTCAGGCTTTAGCAGAGCTCAGTAACACTGAGATTAATAACCGATCATCTCACTGGTTTATCAGTCTACTCAGGCTTTAGCAGAGCTCAGTAACACTGAGATTAATAACTGACCATCACACTGATTTATCAGTCTACTCAGACTTTAGCAGAGCTCAGTAACACTGAGATTAATAACTGACCATCACACTGATTTATCAGTCTACTCAGGCTTTAGCAGAGCTCAGTAACACTGAGATTCATAACTGATCATCTCACTGATTTATCAGTCTACTCAGGCTTTAGTAGAGCTCAGTAACACCGGGATTAATATCTGATCATCTCACTGATTTATCAGTCTACTCAGGCTTTAGCAGAGCTCAGTAACACTGAGATTCATAACTGATCATCTCACTGATTTATCAGTCTACTCAGGCTTTAGTAGAGCTCAGTAACACCGGGATTAATATCTGATCATCTCACTGATTTATCAGTCTACTCGGACTTTAGCAGAGCTCAGTAACGCTGAGATTAATAACTGATCATCTCACTGGTTTATCAGTCTACTCAGGTTTTAGCAGAGCTCAGTAACACTGAGATTAATAACTGATCATCACACTGATTTATCAGTCTACTCAGACTTTAGCAGAGCTCAGTAACACTGAGATTAATAACTGATCATCTCACTGATTTATCAGTCTACTCAGGCTTTAGCAGAGCTCAGTAACACTGAGATTAATACCCGACCATCACACTGATTTATCAGTCTACTCAGGCTTTAGCAGAGCTCAGTAACACTGAGTTTATTAACTGATCATCACACTGATTTATCAGTCTACTCAGGCTTTAGCAGAGCTCAGTAACACTGAGATTAATAACTGATCATCACACTGGTTTATCAGTCTACTCAGGCTTTAGCAGAGCTCAGTAACGCTGAGATTAATAACTGATCATCACACTGATTCATCAGTCTACTCAGACTTTAGCAGAGCTCAGTAACACTGAGATTAATAACCGACCATCACACTGATTTATCAGTCTACTCAGACTTTAGCAGAGCTCAGTAACACTGAGATTAATAACCGACCATCACACTGATTTATCAGTCTACTCAGGCTTTAGCAGAGCTCAGTAGCACTGAGATTAATAACCGACCATCACACTGATTTATCAGTCTACTCAGACTTTAGCAGAGCTCAGTAACACTGAGATTAATAACTCACCATCACACTGATTTATCAGTCTACTCAGACCCTAGCAGAGCTCAGTAACGCTGAGATTAATAACTGACCATCTCACTGATTCATCAGTCTACTCAGACTTTAGCAGAGCTCAGTAACACTGAGATTAATATCTGATCATCTCACTGATTTATCAGTCTACTCAGGCTTTAGCAGAGATCAGTAACACTGAGATTAATAACTGACCATCACACTGGTTTATCAGTCTACTCAGACTTTAGCAGAGCTCAGTAACACTGAGATTAATAACTGACCATCACACTGGTTTATCAGTCTACTCAGGCTTTAGCAGAGCTCAGTAACACTGAGATTAATAACTGACCATCACACTGGTTTATCAGTCTACTCAGACTTTAGCAGAGCTCAGTAACACTGAGATTAATAACTGACCATCTCACTGGTTTATCAGTCTACTCAGGCTTTAGCAGAGCCCAGTAACACTGAGATTAATAACCGACCATCACACTGATTTATCAGTCTACTCAGGCTTTAGCAGAGCTTAGTAACACTGAGATTAATAACCGACCATCTCACTGGTTTATCAGTCTACTCAGGCTTTAGCAGAGCTTAGTAACACTGAGATTAATAACCGACCATCACACTGATTTATCAGTCTACTCAGGCTTTAGCAGAGCTTAGTAACACTGAGATTAATAACCGACCATCTCACTGGTTTATCAGTCTACTCAGACTTTAGCAGAGCTCAGTAACACTGAGATTAATAACTGACCATCACACTGGTTTATCAGTCTACTCAGGCTTTAGCAGAGCTCAGTAACACTGAGATTAATAACTGATCATCACACTGATTTATCAGTCTACTCAGGCTTTATCAGAGCTCAGTAACACTGAGATTAATAACTGACCATCACACTGATTTATCAGTCTACTCAGGCTTTAGCAGAGCTCAGTAACACTCAGATTAATAACTGATCATCTCACTGATTTATCAGTCTACTCAGGCTTTAGCAGAGCTCATTAACACTGAGATTAATAACTGACCATCACACT
>JAMWET010006689.1:177500-212500 GCA_024036415.1 Prochilodus magdalenae
CTTTATGGAACACTGGGACGCCATGTCACCCGGACCAGAGAGGACAAGGATAACCCAAGTTGTTATCAACGCTCCGTTCAGAAGCCTGCATCACTGATGGTATAGGGTTGCATGAGTGCTTGTGGCATGGGCAGCTTGCATGTCTGGAAAGGCACCATTAATGCAGAGAACTACGTTCAGGTTCTAGAACAACATATGCTCCCATCTAGACGTCATCTCTTTCAGGGAAGACCCTGCATTTTTCAACAAGATAATGCCTGACCACATTCTGCAGCAATCACAACATCATGGCTACGTAGGAGAAGGATCCGGGTACTGAAATGACCAGCCTGCAGTCCAGATCTTTCACCTATAGAGAACATTTGGCGCATCATAAAGAGGAAGGTGCGACAAAGAAGGCCCAAGATGATTGAACAGTTAGAGGCCTGTATTTGACATGAATGGGAGAGCATTCCTATTTCTAAACTTGAGAAACTGGTCTCCTCTGTCCCCAGACGTCTGTTGAGTGTTGTAAGAAGAAGGGGGGATGCCACACAGTGGTAAAAATGGCCTTGTCCCAGCTTTTTTGGGATTTGTTGACACCATGAAATTTTGAAACAACATATTTTCCCCTTAAAATGATACATTCTCTCCGTTTAAACTTTTGATCTGTGATTTGTGTTCTATTCTGAATAAAATATTAGATGTTGGCCCCTCCACATCATTGCATTCAGTTTTTATTCACAATTTGTTTAGTGTCCCAACTTTTTTGGAATCCGGTTTGTATATACCCAAAATTGACATAAGCAAGGATGGGCCTTATTGCTGTACCTGACCCAACAGCCTTTAGTGCCTGTACTAAGATGGCTGAACGATGCAGGACTACATTCACAAAGACTGTTACGTCGTGTCCTTAACACCAGGTCAACATTTCCAAAGACTGCAATGGTGTCGTGCTAGACTGTCATGGAGTGACTCAAATTGGCAGTGGGTCATCTTCAGCGATGAGTCCCGCTTTGTCTTGCTGGAGACAACCACCAAATCCGTGTGTGGAGGCACAGTGATAAGCGCATAGATTTGTTAATCAGAAGGCCTGGTGTCACTCCACCTCCACCCCTAGTGCTAAATCTTCAGGAAGCATGTAAGAATATTCAAGATGCATGGGATGGATTATCACAGGACACGTCACATCCTCGGATGACACGTCCTTTACAATGTAAATGTGCTCTCGGTCATCAGAATCGTCTTGGGGTCTCAAATACATACAGTCTGGCAGTTGTGATCTTGTGTGGAAATACACAGTTCCACCCAATCAAATGGGCACTTTGAGTAACTGAACTTAACTAGCATCAAGCTCATCCACTCTTGAATCCAGAACCAGGCTAAATCATTTACTGCCCTTTGCAAATGAACTACTTGTGCAACAGCATCCAGGAAAATGCGGTCTCTCTGGCACTGGGGGCCGGAATTGTCCACCAACAAGAGATTCAAGGAATCGGCATGCTATTAAGGAGGATGTTAAGGGAGGGAAAACAGGCTAGCTTAGATTTACACTGAAAGCTCGGATTATAGGCCACATTTAGTGGCAGGAATGTGAATCTGTCTGTATTTTATTAGGGACTAAGGTGTGCATGGCTCCGCTAACTATCTCAGAGGCATCGTTTCCTCTTGACTTGGCATCTGGGATGTAGTCTCTGATCTCTGTGTGTGTTGGGGTGGGTATCAAATGACAGACCATTCATTATCGAGCTCTCGAGGTTGTGTACAGGGTCTGTTGTGCCATCTGCTGTTCATTTGCAAACATGCACCATAAATCAATAAGGCCTTACTGTGTACAGGGCTGTTTCAGCAGAGGAAGGCTATTGCATGGAACATTGTTATTGCTATTGTACATTTCCAGTTTTTTTTTTTTGGAATAAGTGTTAAGAATTTAAATACATTAAATGGCCAAAAGAATGTGGACACCTGCATGAGCTTATGATGCATGACCAGTTATGTAGTAGTTATAACATGCTTATGTCAATACATATTATATATTATTACTGTTAAAACACACAGTTGGCTTACAGTGTCTTTTATTATATAATAATAATAATAATAATAATAATAATAATAATCAGTCGTGGGCTGGAGGTTAGGGAACCAGCCTTGTGACCGAACGGTCGCCGGTTCGATTCCCTGAACTGACAGTAATGACTGAGGTGCCCTTGAACAAGGCACCTAACCCCCAATTGCTCCCCGGGTGCCGTGGATAGGGCTCCCCACCGCTCGGGGTGGGTGTGCTCACTGCCCCCTAGTGTGTGTGTTCACTAGTGAGTGTGTTTGTGGGTGTTTCACTTCATGGATGGGTAAATGCGGAGACTGAATTTCCCCACTGTGGGATCAACAATCTTAAATCTTAATCATCATCATCAGTAGTAGTAGTAGTAGTATTTTTGTTGTAACTTTTTTCATTATTATTATTGTTGTTGTTGTTGTTGTTGTTGTTGTTGTTGTGGTCGGTGGCATGGTGGGTAGTGCTGTCTCTTCACAGTAAGAAGGACCTGGGTTTTTGGTTTCCTGACTGGGGAGTCCTTTCTGTGTGGGTTTGCATGTTTGTCTGGGTGGGTTTCCTTCTACAGTCCAAAGACATGCTATCAGGCAAACTGGAGATGCTACATTGCCCCCCTAGACGTAAGTGTGTGTTTGATTGTGTATGCCTATGGCTGTGCTGCTATTGATTGGTGGCATGTTCAGGGGGTTTCTGCATCCACCCAATAAGCACTGGGATAAGCTCCAGCACGGTGACCCATAAGGACAAGGGGCTTAGAAAATGAATGAATAAATGAATGAATGAATAACAAGAAAATGGTTGGATCCTATCCAATTCTGATTTGAAAAAAATCTGGAGTTATGCCTGGTATGAAACACCTCACATCAAATCACCCTGCTAGAGTGTTTACCAATGATCATTTAAGCATGTAGAAAACATCCCATCAAAGCAACGCTGTCTACGTTTAGGGGATTCGGATGTATGTAATTACACACAAGAACGCAAAAGAACGGTTAGCAACACTGGCTGTTCTCCAGAGCCCCACAAGCAGATGAACCTGACTTTTTCAAGCATGCTGAAAGAGAATTAGAAGAGAACTCAGTCAATACTTGGTGAAGGACATTTCTTCACTTCTAAAGATGAGAGTGAAACATAAAATCTTTACAGATTCCTCGCACCCTGGATAACCTTTTTCAACCCCTCCCCTCCGGCAGCTGCTACAGAACCCTGTATACCAAGACTACCAGACACAGGAGCTGTTTCTTTCCTCAGGCCATCACCCTTATATGTAGCTGACCGCCGGTATCATCTGCTAGGCCCTGGCTACTCTTGTTTTCCCAAGATGGTTACTTACTATTGTGCAACCCAATCTCACTACTATCTATTTTGCTTGCCTCTAATTATTAATCTATCTGTTGCTTCTATGTTGTGTGTTTCTGTGATAATATGCTACGTGGTCTGTGTATTACCTGCTTCTTGTAATTGTGTTTTGGCTGCAAATCATATGTATATTACCTGTTTATTGTATGTACACACATCAGGAGAATATTTTCACAAATAGCTGCACCCAGAAGGAACATTTACATTTACGGCATTTAGCTGATGCTCTTATCCAGAGCGACTTACAAGGGTATTCATATTACAGGTGGGCCAGTGTAGTGTTAGGAGTCTTGCCCAAGGACTCTTATTGGTGTAGCACAGCACAGTCACCTAGATAGGGATTCAAACCCCAGTCTCCCACATGTGGTGGTGGTTCCCTAGTGGGTAGCGGTGTTATCCACTGAGCTACACCAACCACACAGGAATTAAATCAACCGACAGGAATGAAACTTGGTGGGTAGAATTGACATTGGGAGACATGAGAATGATTCAGGTTTCACATCTATGCACATAGGCACGGACAGGCCTTATCCCTGTACCTGACTGACCCAACAGCCATGACTGCAGGCATTCAGCGAGCAGTGATGCCCTTCATGAGTCATCCTGCTAGTGCCAGCACCAAGACTGGCTGAACAATGCAGGACTACATGTACCCTGTTACAATGACTGGTCTTAACACCATGTCAACGTCTCCCAAGACTGCAATGACGTCGTGCCAGACTGTCATGGAGTGACCTAGAATGGCAGCAGGTCATCTTCAGTGACAACTCCAGCTTTTGTCTTGGTGGAGACTAACCTGTGAGTGTAGGCACTGTGGCCAGTACTAATATGAATGGTTTATTGCCACGCATGACACATCCACACGGCCTGGTGCCACTCCACCTCAACCCCTACCGCACAATCTGCAGGAACTGTGTGAGAATATTTAAGGTGTATGGGATGGATTATCACAGGACACATTAGAAACCTCTACAACTCCATGCCGAGACGTCTGGCATGTTGTGTTAGCAAACATGGTGGTCCGATGCCATACTGAGAGACACTACTTCTGTATGGATAGCTTAATAAATATTGCCCATATTGTTCCTAACATTTATGTCACACTTATGAGTGTAAAACTACAGAGGCCTGAACCAAATTTCTTACGTGTACCAATTTACTAAACCAATACATCTAATTCAGTTTTATTTTCATCAAATCTGTATCAGTACAATGTTGATCAAATATTAAGTCCTTCATTTTGTTCATTTCGTTTCTGATTATTTGACATAAAATACTACAGTAGTTTACATGAACAAATCGTTTAATCATTATTGAACATGAAATAGAATTCTGTTAAGTTATTTAAAAAAAAGCAAATGAATAATACTGATTTTTGAATGTTTATTTAATAGCCACAATAATAATTTATAAAATTATTCCGGGTTTTCCTGGCTCCTCTGGACTTAACTTCCCAGACATCACACCCAGCTCAATGACTGTCCACATTCGTCCATTCAGCTCTAGGTCTCTTGAGTCTTAGCCCAGCTGTATCCAGTTTAGCTGCAGTATATATACCTCACACTTCCTCATTGCCAAGTTTGTCCAAACCTTGTTTACAACTTTGAGCGTTTCTTCTCTGTGTATCCTCACTCTGGCTTTTGACTCCCTTTGTTTTGTTTTTGGTTAAATCACTAAGGACCACCAAAAATCAGTGGTACTGTCCATCCCTTACAAAAATGCGTTACGAGATCTGATGTAAAATGCCTTCCTGGTACATCTGAAGTTTACATGACTAGTTCAGGCTTAAATTCAGGGTGATGAAGGGATGAACGAGGGACAAATAAACGATGTATAGAGGAATGTGGGGCAGGTTTTCCATAGACCACAAGTTGGATCAAAAAGCTGTATACAAGCACACCATTCCTGGCTCGACATCCTGGAGTAGTAGTAGTAGTAGTAGAAGAAGAACAACAACAACAAAAAGAAGAAGAAGAAGGAGGAGGAGGAGGAAAAAAGAAGAAAAGGTAGAAGAAGAAGAAAAAGATGAAGGAAAAAAGAAGAAAATGAAAACGAGGGTTAAAAGAAGAAGAAGGAAAAAAGATAAAGAAGAAAGAAAAAAGACGGAAGCAGAAGAAAAAGAAGAAGGAGCAAAATGAAGAAACAAGGAGGTAAAAAAGGAAAAGAAGAAGGAAAAAAAGTAGAAGAAAAAGAAAAAAGAAGGAAACAAAGGAAAGAAAAAGATGTGAGGAAGAAGAAAAATAAGAAGGAAAGAAGAAGAAGGTGTAAGAAAGTAGAAAAGGAAACAAGGAGAGAAAGAAGAAGGAAAGAAGAGAAAAGAGAAAGAAGGAAAGAGGAACAAAATAAGTCGGATATTGTATATGTATATATAAAACATAGTGTGGCTAAACTGATAGATCTGCCGGATCTCAGAAAGCCAGTGAACAGCCATACCGTCACGTTAGCGTAGCTGTTATTACTGATATGGGACACTGTATTAACACAGCCCAGTTATATTTCATAAATATTAGGTTTAAACGTTTATTCGTCTATTTGTATGTACCTGTTTATGGTGGTTAATTTCCATAAGCAGAAATGAGCTAACTACGTGGGAAACTAAAACCTGCTTCCTCGCACCTTCAGTACACCGGGTTACTTGAGGAGCTCTGTGCGGTTTGTGTTCGGTTGTGCCCTCAGGAAAAGCGTGGCCCTGTTTATAGCGCTTCCTCTGGCTGCCCATATTTGGTATGCCGCCTACTGTGCGCGTGGCGTAGGAGATTCGTCATTCGGCCGTCTGCTGTAGTACGAGAGGAATAACCATTGTTTCTTTTTCTTCCCACCCGAATTCCGGCAAGCTCCGCCTCCTGCGCTGAGGAAGGCAAAAACCAGCCGAGCGTCAGCGCTGAAACCCACAGTGACTGTGGTTGGCCTGAAAAACTGTTCAGTATACTACATATCTAACTTGGATTTTTGATTATTTAGGAAATATTAATAACAACTGCTTGAATTTGAACAGAAGTAAAACCACAACAAATTGTTTTTTTTCTTTTGATCACAGAAAAGTCTTCTTCAAATTAATATTATTATAATTATAATAATAAAAATTAAAATAAAAATAAAAATTATTATTATTATTACACGTCAGAGGCTGGAGTCTAAATTTCTAAGTTTCTCTAGGGATCAATAAAGTGTCTATCTATCTATCTATCTATCTATCTATCTATCTATCTATCTATCTATCTATCTATCTATCTATCTTCATTACTCTCAGAAGTCTGAAGTTACATCGAACCAGCGACAGGCCTCTGCGCTCGCCAATCGGCTTCCGAGTACGAGCTACTAGCCAATCGCATCGCAGGTGGGCGGGGCTTCGCCTCAATACAGGTGGTGAAAAACCACACCACGCTGTTTAGAAGCCCGAACAAGGAAGTTGAGTCACATGTTAATCACTGACGGGAAAGTAGTGACCAACTTTGCTCAACTCAGCCAACACGGAAGGCGAAACGTGGAAACAGCGACAGTTAATCAGATTTTAGCCGTCTGAGGAGGAACACGGGCTTTGAAGAGCGGCAGGCATCAAACCAAAACAGCGGGGACTTCAACTCAACGTTATAGACGGACGGCCACTGTAGGTGAGTTGAAGTCATGTTGGTTCAGGATAAAGTAGTTTGGATCAAGTGCTGAGTAAGTGGATTACTGGGTCAGTAGTTGATGGAGCTGAATGAAGCCATTTAGCCTCAAAACCAAAAAGTGTTAGTCTGAACTGTAGGACCTCACCTAGTATTTCCATACAGGACCATGTGGCGTCTATCAACTAATATAGCTGGTTCAGTTACTATACTTGGACCCTCCATACATGATTAAGACTATAAAGAAACAATGGAACTTGAATCATATAAATAGAGAGAAGAAAACGAGGGGTTGTCTTTCATAGTAGCTCTATAGAATTTGACAGATCACACAGTAACCCAGAGAAAGTCTTATTCAGGCTGTTCTCTGTATGGTTGGGTGATTCCTTCAAGGGAATTTCCTCACTGACTAGCCGGAAAGCGTGTAGATGGAGCCTAACACAAAGAAGCCCTGAAAGCAGATGGGCTCTACTTTTACTGTTCCCCACATACACTTGTCATAATTCACGACAAACTATAGTGGATGTGTGCCAAGTTACAACCCATATTCAGTGAGCTTCTCAACAGCTGCTGTGGCCACATGTGGCTTTGTGTCAGCTGAAGCGCCATGTGCTTGTTTTCCTCAAGTCCAGATCTGGCTATAGTAACACACAGTACATGTACTCCAGTAAAGTAGTGATGGATTTGTGTTCTGCTGAGTATTAGAATCCATGTTATACTCCATTTAGGTATAGATGTGTGAAATTTTCTTTCTGTTTTATTGTGGATGACATCTGCTGCTTTGTGATTAGTCACATTTCTGACTCAGGAGCTGTAGCATTTCATTTTAGACCAAAATATTAAAGATGATGTTAAAAAACTGAGTCGTATTGACTTCAGTTCAGCTCTGATCAATGCTGGATGAACCTCCACCAAAGTTCTGTACATTACGAAACTCTTATACTTTTATTTGAAGATACCTTTCAGTATTTTATCCAAGTATCAACACTTTTACCCGCTTCTGCTTACGTCTTTGTGTCAAGGCCATAGCGAGAAATGAGGAATAGAATAGCACAGTGTATTTATATATTAGCCACAGAGCAGCGTTCAAAAAATAACCTCGGTGAACTTCAGTGAACAGTAGAAGTAAAAGTGTCCTCCAGAAACCTGAGGCAAAAAAAAAGTACCGGGTGAAAAACACTGAACTTCTTGGATCATCAGTAGAGAAACTGAAATTCGCCAGGCTCTGTTTTCTCCTTGTTGAAGTATGTGGAACCGTGTAGGCCACTTTGTCCTGAAACTTCCTTAGGTAAAGCTTCTTCTTTGGAATTATGAACAAAAGAGGCCACCAGAAACCAGCTTCACCAAAATAAACGTCAGTAAAAAAAAAGTACCAGGTGAAAAAAAAAAAACGCTTTCAGTGGCCAACTTTTAGATCAGTGCTGGAAGCATTCTGCATCTCTTTTGGATTTTCTTGGTCTAAAACAAAGTGTTTCTGGAGCTACACCACAAGATCAGAATGAATGATCACTTCAGGGTCATTGACTAAAATGTGACAGACTAGAAAGTTCCCCAGAAAGACACCTGAGTAGAAGCATTGAATTTGTAGCATTGGAAATCCAAGCACTGAAGTACAAACCCATTTGTAGTATTACAGTCCGGTAGCCTGAAACATTCTGGGGTAAATTTGCTTATATGTAATAAAACTAATCACCAGAAATCAATTTCAGTTAAAAAAAATGGATCTGGCAACCAAAACCAGTATCAAGCTCTGTATGGAACCGCAGTTGAGCCTTTACGTAACGTCCAGCCTTTATCACCACAGGAACCAAAGCTAGTCAGACACTGTCATTCTCTATTCGGAATCTTGGTCTGCGATACAATGCTAAAGATGAAAAGCGCTAAGTGTTAGCACTAGCAAGATATTCCTGGAGCTACACCAAAAGAGCTAAATTACAGCTATACAATATTGTGTATTGTAAAGTATTTGTAGGCACGTTATGTAACAGTACGTGATATTTCATATAGCTCTTTAGGCAACACGTTACATTAAGTGTCGACTAACTAACACGAAGTAATACCTTAGCAAACATGAGGTAATTAACAATAGTTACAATGCGTAACTAATGTTTACGTGTTTACATGTTTACTTAACATTAGTTAACCATTGTTCGTGTATTTCTTCATGTTAACTATTGTATACTTTATGTAAGACTTAATGTACAGTTATATATGTAATGTAATGTAAACTATTTAGACAAACATGCCTAGTTATTCTTATTGTATAGAGGTGTGTGATAGACGTTAGCATCCACTGCCAGGCCCAGACCATTTCAGAGGGCCATTCAGCATAAATACTCAAAGAAATCTGAAACATGTATTCCAACTGATCTGATTATATAACTAGGACTTGCCTGTGGATGCCTAACTCAGTGATTTCCATGTAGTTACTGAATAATAAGTCTTAGAATGTAGTAAGGTAGGTGTATTAATGGGTTATTAACTCAACGTTATTGGCTAAATGATGACCAACTAGAGTGTTTTATCCCCATACAAATATAAAATTGAGTAGAAGCTAAATTGTTAGCATTGGGAAAAGCCAACGTTGGAAAAGTACACATCTATTGAAATGTGTCTTGAGTATGTGGAGCCGAGTCTAGTAGCCTGAAACATCCTTCAGTTACAGTTACACAAAGTAGCCACCAGGACCCAACTTCAGCACTGCGGTGGAACCAGTACATCCAGCGCTTATCAGCACAGTAACCAAAGTCTCCCAAGCACTGTTGTACTCTTTCTGGGATCCTCTTGGTGTAAAATACAATGCTAGTGCTCAAAAGTGGGACGTGTGACCAGAGAGATGTTTTCTCCCTCACAAATATACTTGAGTGGACGACAAATGTTGGGAAAAAACGCTTTAGCATTACAAAGCCATCAAGACGTTGTTTATCTGAGTGAATGGAGCAAGTTGCTCACTGGTGAATACGTAATGCAAAAATGGCAACGGACTCTGAAATCGGTAACACAGCCGGTGCAGCGTTGTAAACATGTGTTCAGGCAGGGTAAATCCCCTTTGCTGAAAGTTACCGAAACCCAAACACCTGTGGCCTAAAAACCGTTAAACGTATCTAATTATGCTGTGCAGCTTTTTCTACAGCTAACTTTTCCACTTGGCTTTAATCTATCCCATTTGGTACACTGTCTTCCTAAGTCAACCTCTGTTTAAGAGAGCTTCCAGGTTTGGGATGAGAATCTGAAAACAGTCTACTGAACTGCCTGGCTTTGGGAGGTAGCACCTCGAATCCTGAGGTCACAGCCTACAGTCTCGTAACTACTACATTGGCCTTCTGCCAAGCGAAATATTTGATCAAAGTCGCCAAGTTCTTTCTTTTTTTTTATCTCGTCTCAATTTTCCAGGTGCAGACGAGTGAGTCATTGCAGTGTCATTCAAGGATGTTCTCTGACTGACACTTTCAGGGTGTTACTTCGATATTACATCACTTAGAGCAACTGCTAACCAGTGCTCTCAAGTGTCTGGCTGGTGTGGACCCACAGCATACCGTGCATTCAGGAGTAAAGTAGATTCTGTGGCGTCTGTGGAAGCCATGTAACATTGATATTTTAATTAGCTCTATTTATTACATGGAAAGGCTTATTATTTAGCAACTACATGGACTACAGTGCAAACATGCCAAGTTATTCTTATTGTATAGAGGTCTGTGATAGACGTTTGTGTGCACTGGATAGATCCTGGCCATTTTCGAGGGTCATTTAATATAAACATTCAAAGAAATATGAAACATATATTCTAGCTGATCCTTTTAAATGACTTGGGTTTGCCAGAGAATGCATGCACTTACATGCTTCCATAACTTTAATAATAACTGAAAAAACAGTTTCAGTGATTTCCCTGTAGTAGCTGAATATGATGTCTTAGACTGTAATGGGGCAGGTATTTTAAAGGTTTAGTAAAAAATAAAATGTAAGTTATTATTAATATTAATAATGTTAATGCACTACAATTGACTGAGCACTCGTGCCAAAGAAATGTCAGACAAAGATCACTTTATATAGGATGTGAAATATTAATGGGGAATTCCGTCGATTGTTGCCATGCATAATTCAATGGTGGAGACGCCAACAAAATCATTCCGAGAGTTATGATATGATATGGTTGATTGTAGAGATATGTACTTGGCCCTCACTAATTGCTCATTGTTTACTTTCCTGTTTTACCTGAATGACACCCTGCATCCACCTGTCCACCATGGCTGGATTTGAAAAGGTAGCGTTTAAGCCAATATTGTTTTCTAGGACTATCACCAAACGGCGTCTCGGGTATTTCTCGGCACTATTGAATATATTTATACAAACGTTTTGTTTTTATGGTCATATAGAATTTTTTGTGATCAGTATTTTTATTAGCCATTGTTCACAGAGCCCAAGATATGCCCATATGCCTCACAACGGCCATAGAACAGGTTAGGTAGTTACAGTTAGATGTCAATAGTAGGATATTAATAATGGCGCTATTGATGGTCAGTGGTACACACAAAGTAGAGGACATAAATGTCACTATAAAACGGGGTAATAGTATAATAATAATAATAATAAAAATGCAATTAAAATCAGTAATTAAATGATTACTAAATGAAAATTGATACTGATGCAGGTTATCAATGTCCTTAACCTCTAATTAATGTCAACAGTTCCTTCTCAATGAAGTTGGACATTATTGTTATGTTGGGTCCAGGACTATCCAAAGAGCCAAAGAATACGAGCAGGAACGGAGAGTTCAGGTCATATATACTTACATTTTTTTTATTCATAATTCGTAGCTATATTTAGGGTGTTATAATTGGTTATAGCAAGTGCTCGAGTGCAGTTCACAGCTGGCTTAACAGTTTACAGTTCAATGTTTTTAACAGAGCACAGCCTGAAGAGCAGCTACAGGAAGATAATCAACAGAGACTTGATCGTTGTGGCCTCAGACTGATGTAAACATGCCTGCGGCGGTGTAAGAGGGTGTGATTGGATAACACAAAGCACAGCGTGTTCTTGAGTCAGGACCTTGAAGTTCTGATTGTTGACAAGAAGCTGTCATGCAGTGTTCTCACAGGCTATGTTTCAAAAGGGAACACTTTGCAATAGTAGTGCCCTACCTATACCTGATTTAGTGCCTACCTGGTGATTCACAGCGCATTTCCAGTACTGAGAATGTTCCATGCTTGGGTTGGGAATTGGTTTCTGACCAGCCATGTTCCTCAGTTCGTTAGTTACTTGGAATTGTGTTCTGTGCATCCCAATGTACCTCATTGGTAAAAGCTGTAGCGCCCATATGTGTTCTGATCTCAGTCAAACGGGAGCACATTTCCCTCAGTGGGTGTTGCAAGATGTTGCACAATACCGCGCGGATACAAAGCACGCAACAGAAAAACATTTGCTATTGAAAAAGACCTGCGGGGAGAGAGGAAGTTCATATGGAGCGGGGTGTGACACTAATCAGAAACTAAGTCTGTGACGTCAGTTTCCTGATGAGCTTGCGAAACCTCTGAGGCTTTGTTTAAAGGAATGGGTTCACTTCAATGCTGACTTGCACAATAATAATAATAATAATAATAGTACTATTAGTTTTATAGTAATAATAAACCAGTACTATAATAATAACTACTGTAATATTAATGATGATAGTTCACTTTACAACCTTTACAAGATACAGTCAGAGTAGGCAGTTTCTTTTTTGGAGGTATTTAAACTAAGCCTTAGGCTATTTTAAAATGTATTTTAATGTAAACATGTTAAAATATTTGTATTCAAATTGAACTATATCTGAATCTGAATCTGAATCAGGTATATTGGCCAAGTATGTTGACACACACAAGGAAGTTGGTTTCAGCAGTTTGTGTCTCTCTAGTACGGGCAGTCCACAATATACACAATGACTCCACCTGTACACAATAAATATAGACAATTACAATATACAGTCTTCACAATATACACAATATACAAGCAAGCACACCAAATGTATATACATATATATGTATGTGTGTATGTATGTATGTGTGTATATATATATATATATATATATATATATATATATATATATACACACACACATATATATATGTTGATATATATGTGTATATATCTCATGATATTATATAAGTTTGTTGTATATTGCTTGTGTATTGGCATTTTATGCTAATTTTAGGGCATAGATTCTGTTTCTGATCTAAATACCACAATGGAAATATATATATATATATATGTATGTATGTATGTATGTATGTATGTATGTATGTATGTATGTATGCGTGTGTATTCAGATCAGAAACAGAATCTATGCACAACAGAATCTTAAAATTAGCATAAAATGCCATATGCATATGACTGGATGACAAAATAATGGTATAAATGTAAATTATGCAATGATATATATATTTTTGACCATACCAAACACTACTCCATTAGTATCAGATAATCTGTTTTTCATTGACCAATAATATTTTAGCATGGAGGGTAAAGATACTTATGGTTCTATGCGGTTTTATTACTGCTGATTATTACCTCCTATTGTATTTCTTATTAAAAAGGCATTTAACATGTTATTATTATATCATGATATATCCATACTGTATATGTTATATCCTGCTATTGTCATGTCTTAGGTTTTCTAACTGTGATGGTAGTTTGTGCTCAGGTTCACCATCTCGGCATGCATTGCTGTCGTGTAGTTCAAGTTCTTGCGGGTTTCCAGTCAACGGTATTGCCCTATTGCACAGTGCCCTAAAAAGCTGCTCGGTATTGTTTTGATATCTGCAGTGTCTCTGCAAAGGGTTGTATAGTGAGGTTGGGCCCAGTGCTACACAGATCAACTAGTAATGCACTAAATCAACAACATAATAAAGAAAGAGAGCGGCAAAATGGCAAACAGGAAACCTGTCCCAAGTTCCACGAATCCATACTAACCCAAACACTGATTCAGTGACCATTATCTCTTGATCACTATCTGTTGAATGAGTCACCTTTCCAGTTACAAGTCTTACTTATTCACCTTGCGCTTGTGGGTGGATAAGCTTGATGGAATATCTGGCCGGATGCAGGATAATGAGTTCTATAGGACATGTGTGTAATGTAGTCGTTCTTGTGTTCTGTTCTGCCGTGATGATAGAGGTCATAATTAGAAATGTCTGCCACAGATTGTTTGCTTTGCTGTATTTGTTCTGATCTTGTGACCACTGTCTTCCGTGCTTATCCATGTTGATTTCCATTTTATTTGCTCTGCATGCAAATTATATATATATATATATATATATATATATATATATATATATATATATATATATCTATATATATATATATATCTATATATATATATATATATATATATGCTCTAGTATTTATACCAAGAACGCCTTCCTTATGACAAAAAGAAAGAAAGTAGGACACGTTAATGGAAAACTGGAACAAGGAAGTTTACCAGAGAGATTTCTCCGGGCTCAAATAGCGTGAGGTGATAACAATGTCTTAAAGGCCTACAGTATAAAGGAATGAAATGAATACATTTGGTTTACACTATGTGGTCAAAGGTTTGCGCGGTCTGACTTCTTGGATGAGCTGTTGTTGCTCTAGATGCTTCTATTTCTCAGTAACAGGAGTTACAGTTGACCGGTGGGAGATGCAGTGGTATCAGTGAGGTCCTCATTCCACTCACAGTGTTTGCTTATGGAGACTGCATGGCTATGGCTGTATTGGCTGTACTGCACACTGCAGACTACAGTAGTATGTACTGCACACTGTATACACCCTGTGTGTGTGGTATACAATACAGTAACAAGTTATGACCTACAGTGTAGTATACTATTACAGTCACATGACAAGCTGCCTCAAATTTACCTCAGAACTGTTATTACTGCATCAACTGTTTAGGGCTAGCTGCTGCTAACGCTGCTCAGTTCACCTGGTATACGGTTAGCCTAGCTGTTAGCTACCCTCGGCTATTTCACTCTAAAACTGAACCTCTAAAGCGAGTCCATCTTTTATTAATCTTCAGACCTGTATATTTAACTTTCTGAGGCTTATTCTGATGAAAACATACCGTACTACAGTCACTACACCCACATTTACCTCACAGCTGTTTTAGAGAGAAATAGCCGAGGGTAGCTAACAGCTAGGCTAACCGTAGTTCAGGTGAACTGAGCAGCGTTAGCTGCAGCTAGCTCTAAACAGTGGATACAGTGGATTACTGTATCCACTGTTTAGAGCTAGCTGCAGCTAACGCTGCTCACTTCACCTGAAATACGGTTAGCCTAGCTGTTAGCTCCCCTCGGCTATTTCACTCTAAAACTGATCCTCTAAAGCGAGTTTATCTTTTATTAATCTTCAGACCTGTATATTTAACTATCTGAGGCTCATTCTGATGAAAACATACCCGACTACAATCACTACATCCTTATTTATCAACTCTGGCTGGGTTTGCTGGGTTACCCGCCGCCATTTTCTCTGGCTGAAGCAGGCTGAGAGCTACTGAGGCCGCAGTGCCTGAGAGGATGCAGTACACCATGAAGATAGCTCCCCCTGTATACTAGAAACTCTGACTGGAGTAAAACACCATCCGGGTATCTTCAGTGCACTACAGATTTACAGTTTGGTCACATACTACATAATACATACTACTTCTAGGTAGATTTAGTAAGTGAGTAGTACACCTGAGCTGAAGTACTAGGATGGGCGTCCACATACTTTTGGCCATATAGTGTATATTACAAATGCTTGGTTAACTCTGTTACTCATATTAAAAAACACATCTCCATCAGTTGACTGTCTTTATGATGAGACTGAATGTTATACATTCTCCTATTAGTCTTTCTTGTAACATGAAACACAGCCTGACGGACGCAGTCATTTAAACACCTTCATGAGCAAATTTCTTAAATGTGGAATTCCCCAAATTTCCAGAAGATTTGCATCATTCATAAAAATGTAAACACAAACATCCCAAGTGGTTTCATGTTAAATGCTCCATTCTAGAGAACCTCTACAGAAAGAAATGTTCACAGTGGTGGTGATAGGAACCAGATGTCTGGAGAGTTTAATGTTACTGAAAGCTCCCTGGCAGAAAGCTGCTACATCAAATGGTTCAAATCCTGAGATTGTTCTACAGTAGGCCCCACGCCTATGATATTTTGCAAGAGCCTCCAATAAAATAAATATTTGTTTACATTTGTAACACTAATGACAAATGTCATATTGTGTCATATCCTATATAACACCACTTGCACATCATATATCCTGTTATATCACTATATAGCATATCACATCATATTATATCACTTATCTCATCAGTCATATTACATCATATATCACATCACATTAAATACACATATCGTATGTCATATCATACATATGTCATAACATCATACCATCGTCACGTCATGCATATCATATCATACTATATCATATCATTATCATTTACTTCAGCTTTCATTAGAATGTTATGACTTTTGCTGCTGTTACAACACATCGTCTAACGTTCTGCTTACATCTCTGAGCGTCAGCGGAAAAATAATATTGATCAGTCATATCGTGTTTCACTTGCCCATCTATCATCAAGAGAAAACACTCTGCAAGCTTAAAGATCTTCCCTGGTTCTCCATCACATATTGAAATACACTAAGTGCATTATGATTTCCAGCTCACACTGACTTTTAATAACTTGTACAATATTTTGTTTAGTAAAATAATGATCGTGGCAGACCTTATGAAGACCTTAGGAAGTCCAATTTGCAGTGCTAATAGCGTATTAGCACTATTGCATCCCAGTCCGAGAGATTTTGAGGCCCACATGTTGTCATAAACTGAAAATGGACTAAGACTGGTTCTTGCTAATTCAGAAAGCAAGCTGTGCTTTAACAGTTTTCTCACTGAACTGGCATGCACATTTCCGTTAAACCCTGCAATTTGCGCTAAAAGAAAAAGCTGTTTTTAGCAAAATAATTGTTATTGTTTCTTCCTGGAGCTCTGGAAGGAACTACGAAACATTTGAAAAGTAATAAGAGCCATGGCAGAATGATTTTTCATCATAAAGATAAATTGCCGTAACAGGTTCAAGGTCTGCACATTAAACCATTAACCTATTAACACAAGATTATGGTTTGCTAGATGAAATAGACCAGGAGCGCCTTATCCCGGTCCTGGAGTCCTTCCAGCCTGCAGAGATTAGCACCTATTCTGCCCTGCCCACAGGAACCAGATAATGGAGTTGTTCTGAAGCATGTGACTATTAGAGCCGGGTGTGTTGGATTGAACTCTCCGAGGTGGTAGACCTCCGAGTTTAGGTTTAAGCAGCTATGAAGTACAGCAGTCAGAAGCAGCCAAAAGTGCTGGGACTTCACAGCCACCACTAACTGGACGTATGGAACGCTACATTTAGCGTTTGGGCCGCCCAGGGTATATGCTGGTCTTCATGTCCAACTTAATGCTTATATATCTTATTATTGTTATTTTTATTTTCTCGAAATTTGTTATTTTGTTTCATTTTATATAATTTTCTTTATTTGTTTACTATTTATTAATTACTAATTCCTTTATTTTTCTGCTTTTATTTATCCTTTTATGCTGCAATCTTATCAATTAATTTATTATATAAATTTTATTATTATTATTTTTTCTTTAAATTTTATTAATTACAACTTTTATCATTTATCTAGTTTGAGTTCTTGTTTGAGTTAGTATGTTCTACCTCATTCTTTTCCAGATTAAAATGGAAATGCTCGGCTACCTTGACAATGACGGTCACCCTCAATGTATTTCAGAGTGAACATAATCAACAGTTATATTGCAGTCACAGTGAAATCATTTAGCCCTTGTTATGAGCATTGTCAACACTGGATTAGTGGCAGACAGTAAGACAGCATTGTCAGCAAGCACGTCAGCTGTCCAATAAAATCTAAACTAAACCCTAAGAGCAAAACTGACCAGTGGAATCCTTAATGCTATTTTTACCCCCAGCAGGGAGATGAAGAGAGAAGTGCGTGCTGGCGTGAACTTCCTGAAACGCTTGGCCTTGGAACGAGGAGGCATCGATGAAACCAAAGCCAAACTGTTCGCTGCTAAACTACAGGAGCTCCTGTGCAAGAAGTACACAGACCACTGGTACCCCGACAACCCTAACAAGGGACAGGCGTTCAGGTACATAACCCATGAAACAGAAGCCTCCAGCTTTCCTCCAACACTAGATTAGATGCAGCTTGACACATAGCAGCCCTACAAAACCAGAAGACTGTGGTTGGTAGTTGGCAGATAGCACCACTACCTGCCAGGGAGCCACCACCCCATATGGGAGACTGGGCTCTGGGTGGCTATGCTGTGCTACACCAATAACACACCTAACACTACATTGGCCTACCTTTAATATGATTAACCTTGTAAGTCGTTATGGTTAAGAGCGTCAGCTAAATGCCGTAAATGTAGACGTTTAAAGTAACTAAAGAGAAACCTACACGACTCAGGCTTTTGTGATAGGAATAGGAACCACATGTTGCAATGTCTGCAAAATAAGAAGAGTCATATGCAGAACACCATCAGGTCAAAAGTTTACTTATCGTTCCATTGCTGCTAGGAACAAATTCAAATATGACATTTAATAGTTTTTTCTAATATTAGTTCATGCTTTCCATCCATTTGCTGCTAAACATATGCCACATGTTTTATGGAGCAAATAAAAATGCAGCAAATAAACAGGGTTAGTGTTAAAGTGTTCAGCAGTGTGTTATTAAGGTGTTATTGTTTACATAACAAGTCAGATGACTGGTCATTTTGCACATGACTGTATTGTCATTTTACTTACACTCCAAACACAAGCAATGAACCGACATGGCGTCTGTAGAGTGTTTATAAGCAGTGATATTTTTGATCATATTTTCCATCTAATAGTACTCAACTCAACCCCCACCCCACCCGTGCAGAGCCCTGACCGTAGACATCTCGCATCAGACTCCTCTGAATGACTTCTTATGCTTATGCAGAGCTTTAATAATCATTGTGGAGATTGACAAGATGGCATATCATTCTTTCCTCCCCTTCAAACAGATGTATCAGAATAAACGAAAGCACACCATGCGATGACTCAGTGCTCCAGGCATGTGCGGAAAGTGAACTGAGGCCATCGGAGTTGGGCTTCCCCCGCGAGATCACGCTGTGGATCGACCCACTGGAGGTGTCCGTTCGGTAAGTAGCTACTTCGCATTGGCAAAGTCTGGGACATGGCATAAAATACAAAAGCACCATTCACTGTTATGCAAAATCAAAATCATGTAACCCTAATAGATACTTCCACACTGCCGGCACGTTTCTGAGCATGCTGTCCCGATTGCTTTCTAAGGTGCTGCTAGGCCATTGCTGTGACATGTCTTGTGGTTTGTGTGCGTCTATGTGTACTGTCTGTGTGGGGGAAAAAAAATTCTTGAAGGCAACGTATGTAGTTGTAAGATCTCAGTGTGTTTTTCTGGATTAAGGCTGCATAACGGAAATGTCAATTTTGCCCCCATACCATGGCCTCTTTTCGGCTTTGGTCCAGAACACACAATGTTCGTTTCTTACACAAAAGACTGACCATACTAATTCATCTGACCCCACTTTACCACTGTGCGATGGTCCATCCCTGATGTCTCAGAGCCCAGAGAAGCTGACACGCTTCTAGACATTAACATAAGGCCTCTGTTTAGTAATGTTATAAGAGCCATTTGTGACTGTAACTGTAATGTAGTGCTTGATAAAGGTTTGCCATAGTATTGTATAGGTTATATCAGCTAATGGTGAATGACCGTCTCTGACACATGGGTGTTCAGCTCAGGCTTGTGCATTTAAGCACTTTCTCCTGACTGATGGAATTCTTCAATGAAATCATACACTGCAGTGAGAAATATGGAAATCCCTTCCAGAAACGTTATTTTTAAACTTTTTAACAATTTTTTTCACACGCATATTGACGAACTGGAGATCGACTGCCCCTCTTTGCTCCTCAAATATCTGTTGGCATCACCATAACACTACATTGGCCTACCTTTAATATGATTAACCTTGTTATTGATTAAAGTCGTTATGGTTAAGAGCGTCAGCTAAATGCTGTAAATGTAGATGTTTAACGTAACTAAAGAGAAACCTACACGACTCAGGCTTTTGTGATAGGAATAGGAACCACATGTTGCAATGTCTGCAAAATAAGAAGAGTCATATGTAGAACACCAGCAGGTCAAAAGTTTACTTATCGTTCCATCGCCGCTAGGAACAAATTTAAATATGACATTTAATAGTTTTTTCCAACATTAGTTCATGCTTTCCATCCATTTCCTGCTAAACATATGCCACATGTTTAGTTAGTGTTAAAGTGTTCAGCAGGTGTTATTGTTTACATAACAAGTCAGATGACTGGTCATTTTGCACATGACTGTATTTGGTGATGTTAACATCTGTTGGCATCACCTGTTTGAAAAGATTTTTCACCTAGACCTAAATTGCCCCCTGTCCCAACCTTTCTGGAACGTGTTGCAGGCCTGAAATGCAGGAATGGATGTATCTAAACAAATGAAAGTTGAAAGTTGATCAGATAAAACATGAAATATTTGGTTGGTGTAGCTCAGCGGATAACACCACTACCCGCCAAGTAGCCACCACCACACGTGGGAGACTGGGGTTCGAATCCCGGTCTGGGTGATGCTGTGCTACACCAATAGGTGCCCTTGGGCAAGACTCCTAACACTACATTGGCGTCCCTGTAATGTGATTAACCTTGGATAAGAGCGTCAGCTAAATGCCAGAAATGTAAATGTAAATATGTTTGGTTCATTTTGTCATAAGAAGCTGGGGATAACATTACTGTTTAGTCATTAGAGTGAAATATGTCTCAAGCCTCTCTTATTCATATAGAATATGAGAGCAGCCGGCACCATAGATTAGTGATGGACAATAAGGCAATATGCTAATGTACATATTTATTCATGATATACATTTTTTAAAAATGTACATTAACATATCGCCTTATTGTCCATCACTAATACATGGTGCCGAACCAGCGGTATAACTCAATCCACAAGAGCTTTGAGGAGAAGACTGGCTGCCCATAACGTAGTTTATCCGTGCTTCAATGCTTGTTGTCTCCTCCAACAGATCGGGTGAGAACTGCCGGCATTTCACGGTGGCTCAGTTCAGCGAGGCAGAGGAGGAGGATGAAGATAAGGAGACCAGCCTGACTCAAGACAGCTCAGATTCTGTGAATCTAGACACTTCAGACTACCACTCCGCCAGCTCCTCTGACTGCGGCTCAGCCGTGTCCAGCGACACAGAGGAGGAGGCGAGAGACGGCGAGATGGAGAAAGTAAAAGGGAAAGCGGAGAAAGAGAGGAAGGAGGAGGATAAGGCTTTCGTGATTGCAATGAGACCCAGACAGAGAGAGCTGAAGCCACGGAAAATTCCAAAGTCACAGGTATGAGTCACCACATCAAGGGGCTTTTGTTTCTTATCTGTACTTCTACAGGAACCGCACAAGGGCGCACGTGCGGGAACTCATTTATCTGCATGTCCAGAGTGTGCTAAATACATAGTGTATTTATCAGCTGCCATATCTCTCCCTCAGCACTCATTCGAGTGAGTGGCTATGGGTGGGACTCAATTGGTTGCCACGCCACACATCAACAATCCGGTTGAACGTCATTCAACTCGTTTGCATAAATTCATCCAGATGGAGAGAACGCATATAAGCATTATCATATTCATTTGCTATAGGTCGGCCGCATTATGGCACATTATGGAATGCTCTCCTTAATGTCCAAAATCTGTTTATTTAATTAAATAAAAATGCTGATAATTTTGCATGATGTCACCACTCACGTCACGTAAACATTCAGCACCCCAACCAACTGACTGAAAAGATCGTTTTCAAGATGGCGTCCCATCTGTGCCTTTAGGGGCAGTCGCGGGCTGGGGGTTAGGGAACCAGCCTTGTGGTTCGATTCCCTGAGCCTACAGTAATGACTGAGGTGCCCTTGAGCAAGGCACCTAACCCCCAACTGCTCCCCGGGCGCCGTGGGATGGGGCTGCCCACCGCTCCGGGTAAGTGTGCTCACTGCCCCCTAGTGTGTGTTTGTGGTGTTTCACTTCACGGATGGGTTAAATTTGGTTAGACTAATTTTCCCCACTGTGAGACTAAATTACAGCTTTCATGCTTAAAGAATTCAGCGAGGATACTTTTCCACATCTCTAAACGCCAGTCTTAGAGGTGGTCTGATAACCCGAGTGATCACGTCCTATAAATTTAAAAACATAAGGAACTTGTTTCTTCACTTTGGCAACACATATCTAGATTTAGGCCACAGAGAAGCGCTTCTTCAAGTGTAGAAGCTGCTTCTGCTATTTGATGGCGGCTTGGTCTCCAAAAACATTTTCCATTTTTCCACGGTTATGCTCATTCTGGTGTGTTTTGGTAAGCGAAGCCTTTGGATGAATCATTAATTGAATCCTGTGTTTTGTTCTAAAGCTCACTGGGCTCCAGTACTTCTACCACCCGACGCCAGTGTGGCCGCAGTACAAGAAGAAAGGTCCAGTGCTGCTCACCACCATTTGTACCCCACCACCCGCCCCTGTATTGGGCTACTACGTGCTTCCCAAACCTCCCCCTCAATTCATCGTCCCCCATGCGGCCCTCCAGCCATGGGCCGTCGCCAAAGGGTAGACCTAAACCAGCAAAGGGTGGTTACGGTACGATGGCCTGATCACGGCTGATTTCACAGTGAACTGATCTCAGTGTTTTATAATGAAACACATTTCAATTAAAGGCATGGAATAAAAATAAACCTATGGTATAAAAGATTATCGGGATGAATTAGGTAGGCAAGGGTGGATAAGGTAGGGTTTTCACTTGATCCAAATAGATGGTTGATCTCTGAAGCTTTTATTGAACCCAGGTGAACAGTTTTAAGCACAAATCTTTATTTATTGGATGAATCTAGCATATTAGTGGAGACATAAAACATAAAAGGCAGCCTGTGCAAAAGTTGTGGCACATTTTATATCTTACATGTTTGTTTGTTTTTTTTTATTGTGCAGATTTGCTGACAAATGCCGTATTCAAGTGTTCCCTGTATAGGTTGCGTTCACAAATGAACAAAAACATGTAGTTTGAGCATCAATATCCAAACTGTGTTCCCAATTTTTAGATGAGCAGTTATAACGTAATGTAATTTAAAAAAAAATAGAAAATGTAAATGTATTTCAAACCTTCATAACTTCAAATATTCAGGGACCACATGACCTGGTGCATGCATTGTATGTATAAAGCCATATTGTGAAGGATTGAACTGTTCAAGGGACCCCTGACTGTTAAGTGATGACGACCCCAATATAGTTTACATGTCCAATACTATTCAAATATGTCATTTCAACCAAGTACAATACATGGATACAAGCCATGTTTGTTGTCACATCAGCTCACTGTTTCCTCTACCGTGAGGGGATCCAAATCAATGAACTGAGGTGTTCCAATCACTTCCATGGCCACAGGTGTATAAAACCAAGCACCTAGGCTACAGACTGCTACAGATGTTAGTGAAAGAACGGGTCGCTCTCAGGAGCTCTGTGAATTCCAGCGTGGTGCTGTGATAGGATGGCACCAGTGCAACAGGTCCAGTTGTGCAATTTCCTCACTACTAAATACTCCACAGTCCACTGTCTGCGTTACTATAACAAAGAGGAAGCGACCCAGCACAGTGCAAAGCGGCGAATGCAGCACGCAGCCACTGGACATTAGAGCAGTGGAGATGTTTTCTCTGGAGAGACCAATCATGCTTCTCCGTCTGGCAGTCCGATGGACAATGACGGTGTGTGTGTAAAGGCAGATGAGCAAATACTTTTGGCAATATGGTGTATCAGTCAGGCTTTCCAGCTTTAACTAGCTTTAGCTAGTGCATAACATTCATTAATCAGGAGAACAAAGTTTAGGACCGACTCCACTGGAACCATATGACATCATCACAGTCCAACAAAGCCGGCCTACATCTGAAGAAACATTCCCATTGGTTGATATTCCATATTTTAATAGACACTGGACATGTACACCAGCATACAAGGCTTAACAGTCAGGAAGAAATTGTCACTGGTCACTATTTAATTAGCGGCGCGTCTCAGAAACTGTGTTTAATTTTATAGATGGTAAAAAACATAACTGGACGAGGGGAGAGTAGAAAACAGGGGGAGGAAAAGCAGTCCCCATTCATATGCTCCCCAGTCACCAGCTTCTTGACTCAGGTATGGCATTCTGGTGTGTCATATGTGTGTCACATGTGACACTTTATATATTAAATTGATTTGATATTTAGAGTGGGGATGCAGAATACTGTGATCTTTGTTGAAAGTGTGGAAGTAGTTTAACATAGTTAGCAGTTCACTGTGACGAAATAAGAATTCTCAGGATATTGATTTGACTGCATTACTATTAAGGGGTCACATCTGTATATGAATCATTCTTAATGCTCGGCTCGCATCGTTTTCTATGAGTTAGTTCGCGAGTGTCATTCATTTTATTGTCAGTAGATGGTGCTATATACAGCCAAAGCCACTGTCTTCTGTGGGCCCGACCGATATGAAAGCTTTGTGACCAATACCGATACTGATTTACCGATACTTGATGATAATTGTGTAATATTGACTGATGTGATTTGAAATTATTGTTTTTTGTGATTTTTTTAAAGGAAAAAAATAGGTTTTAAATTGATACTTTACTAGTTTGATGTAAACAGTGCTTTATTGAGATTTAATAACTGTATAACCATATTAATAACTCTCTCTTAAATACTAGTACACAGTATGCAGTATATAGGCACATGTTAATCAATTAGAGATAAAGGCATTGAATACATGGCCTTTTGTTCAGATACTTGAGTAGTTGTTGCCTATCTAGCATATCTAATATATGATATATAAATGACATGTTATACATTTTATGAAATTATGTTTTATATTTTAGAGCAGGGGTTGACTAACATCAGTGGCACTGTCTACGGTGTTGCCCTGTGTTGTCATCAGGTTGTGATTTCAAATCCACAACGTTTTTGCTAATGCCGCGAGGCGCCATTATTTTCGGCTGGGTGATATATCGGTCGGGTTCTAGTTCTGTACTGTGCTTATACTTTAGTGCGAAATTATTTATATGTTCGTCACAATTTTAGTCTGCAAGATTGAGCTTTCTTACTGGAAAACAGCCTGTTAAGAACATTGCTTAGCTTTATATGCAAACTGGAGCTGAAATCAGATCTTGATTTTGTAAAAACCTTTCTATTTTTTACTGTCACCAATGGAGCACTTTACAAGTGTAAATAGCTTTTGACACTGGAATTGTAAACCTTGCTTTTTTTACTGTAAGTGTTCCTCACTGTCCTGCTTTTACTGACATATAACTCGTATTTGCTTCTTAAACTGTTTTTGATGAAATCCTATTTATTTGCAGTTACTCTTCATTTTACGTACGGTAGCATCAAGTGTTTGTAAGACCTGTAAATATGCTTGCTTCACTCTTAACTGTTTCGAATTGTGATTTTCTTTGTATATCTCTCTGTGTGCATGATGGTGTGTATTTTATTAAAATAATCCTAATATTAATACTAATCATTGTTGATCTGAATATTATTTTTGTGCCTGAAGGATTTTTAAAAGGGGCATGCACATCCAAAGTGTTGTCTCCTTTTTGCAGACGTTAAATTGGATTTGTCATCTGCTGTGTTTAAACTTGATTTTGTTTTTTGTTTTTTTTATTTAATGCTAAAGTTTAAATTTTTGTCCCATAGAAACTGCAAATGCTCCAAAACCAGCCCGCTTTAAATTTGCTGCTGTTGGAATAGACTGAGTAGGAGTTACACTGTCATACCAAAAGTCATGGGATAGTATGAAGTGGCCTAGCCTCAAGGGTTGGCATGGGAACGTATAAATTGTAGAGCTGTACCTTGTAAGGCTGAACACTGGACAGTGTTTGAACACGGCACACGGGCTCACGTCTAGCACACCATTCATCAGAGCTAGCATGCTCCTTGAACCAGTTTTGGACAACTTAAGGTCAGTGGCACGTGCTGGAATATCCAATCACTGTGGGGGTCCATGAGGAGCTGCAAATGGCCACCAAGCAGTGAAATGTATCAGGCACTGGTCAATGATTTGTTTAGGCGAAGCAGTGGACCCAACCCATGAAACCACCATCAGTGCCCTGTTGATAACTGGGGTCCATGGCTTCATGGGGTCTGCGCCACACACACAAACCCCACCATCAGCCCAACACAATTGCTACCATGACTCAATGTACCATGCCACATGTTGCCGGTCCTCTATCAGCTGTATCTGGACCAACCCATTTTTTTTATACAACCTATAATTCAGAATGCATTCAGTGAACACAGTTTCTAAAAGTTCTCTAAGTTCCCCAAACTATATGACCGAACTATAACAAAACTCAACTAACAATTAAACAGTTATTGCACACTGCAAATAAGAAATGGTTCCCAGTTTGGTTTTTCTCAGGTTGCATATCAAGGCATCCTCCCAGACAATTCTCGCAGCAACCTTGACTTACAAAGCAGTCATTTTTATACAGTCTTGCTGGGTGGTAAGATGCCCCGCCTCTCTTTTTAAGGCATTTCGGTTGGACACCAATATCTCTCTCCAATTAGCTCCATTTAGGAATGGCTATTTCTGAGCCAAACTTTCTACAAGTGACCCGCATTATAGCTGGTCTAGTCTAGCTCCATCCAGCCTAAATATCCCTCACCTCCAGAATTCACAAAGGGCTTGGTAGAACTTGGAATTCCCCAAAAAGGCCTCAGGATCTGTACCTCAGCACACAAAAGCTTTAAGGCCTTCTTTAATCACCAATTTAGACACCTTGATTATGGTTGCGCATTGCAAAGCAATTAGATTTACGCTTTCTCCCATTTCATCGCTGACTAACTCGTCCCGCAGCTTTCGAGATATCGACTCCGTTCCAACTCCAGATTGTCCGGTATGATCCGCTGATGTGGGCTTGTATACAGCTTTTTGATCGGATGCACAGATTCCTAGTAGGTAGGAATTTTTTTCCTGATTTTTTTCCCATAGAGAATGAATGGGACCAAAAAATCTAACCTACTTCCGCTCAACCTAGAGACACCAAATTGGATACACTGGCTCTGGGCGAAGCAGGAATTCAGTGTTGGATTGACCCACACTCGTTCGTTTCTTCTTTTTGTTTTCGCATCCCTCTTTCCTCCCATAGAGTCCCAGTCATTTTTGTTCCCACCTACAGCCGGCTGTTTTGTTCGGCCTAGAGGCGCGAAACTTCACATACACACTAAGGGGAGGTCCCCAAGCACTAATCCACAGCCAAATTGACCCGCACTCCTCTGTCTGTCGTTTATTCATCCCTCGTTCCTCCCATAGAGTCCCAGTCATTTTCGACCCAAACCAAGCAGTAATCCTTTCGGTTGCCCGAATATGCCCACATATTCACTAAGGTCAGGCCCCCAAACGCTAATCCACACTCATCCCTCGTTCCTCACTTAGCATGCTGCGCAACCATCCCGTTTCCTTCAGGAAATGCACTTTTCTAGTTTTAAATACATCTCTCCTTTCACTCACTACCAGATTTAGGTATAACCGGTGGGACTGGAGTTCATTTGCTTACTATGAACATTCCATTTTACATCTGTGTGAATACTTTCATTGCTTTCGCTCATTGTTCCTGTGCCTTCTCAAAGCAGTTAAGACAGATCCAACCAACAAACCTCACAAAAGTTAACTGGATAACTATTTTTATTGGGCAGCAAATTTCTTCAACTCCTCACTAAACAACAAAATACAGGTTTCAGCCTTCATTGGAGCTGCACGTCAGCTAATACTGTACAGTAAACTGTTCTAGAGTGTCTCAAAGTTTAGGAACAGCACTGTAGTTTTGGAACTGTTTCTTTACCAGAGGTCCATTTCAGTGCAATGTTCTATATAAGCCCTGCAAAACACAAAACTACAGGTGTAAGGTCGGGGCTTGGGGGTTGGAATGCAGAGGGCAGCAAATGATGCCAAAACCCTCGGGCTCAGTATATCTGGGAGGGATAGAGGGCTCTAAAAGAAGCTCTTCCATGCAGACCAGCCACACCAGTTATATTCATTCATAGCAGGTCCATGACAGAAGGTTTAAGGGAAACCTCAATAGGTAAGTCACACACTGTATATATCTATTACACATCCTCCTGACTAACTCTGTCTCTGCCCACCTGTTTGTCATCATTTAGGAAAATGTGGCTTTCCTCTATTCTCATCTTTTTCCATGAGTCTGGAAAAAAGCAGATAGCAGAACCATATGTTTCTGAGTATCTCAGGTGTAGGGCGGAAAAAGTTTTCTACCACGTCTTCCTGAGAGACCGCCCTATTTGCTTTCAGGTTGGGGGGACGTGTTCCATAAACTGTCAGAACAAGCAAGCTCTTGGTTTTAAATAATAACAGTTGAGCCAATGATCAAAAGGCGGTAGCTGAGTTTGATCAGAGGCTGGAGGGCTAGAGAGAGTAGAAGGAGAAGGGGATTTGTTGTGGCCACTTTCATAAACACAAAAAGGAGGACAATACACCCCCAAAAGGATTACATCATTAAAATGGGGAGGGGGCGCTGGGGGGTCCCAGATACTAGGCACGATACTAGAACAGAATTAAATCATACCCTAACCCTAAAAATTATTGCTTTACTCGCCTAATTGGGTGGATGGATGAGATTCGTGAGTGAGATGGGAGCTTACTAACTGACTACCATTTAGACGGCTGACCTGCGTTTAGTCGGTAGGTGAGTCGCAATGTTTCCTGAGCTTGTTAAACCAATGTAATGGAAGGCATGTCTTTTGACACCAACGTGAGTGAATAGCACCCATAATATTGTTGGTGAGCGCACATTTTAAATAGTTCATCCCGAAAAGAGGACTAATAGGCGTCCGTCCAGGTACTGTGCTGGACAAAAGACTGGGAGTTTAAAAAATGGACGGTTGGGCCTAAAACCGGACATGTGGCCACCCAACAAGGCCATAGTATCATCTGTCTAGATGTTTAACAATATCGGTAATTAACTGTCATTTTTTCAGAATGTCAGTCTTACCCATCTCCTGTTTCTCCTCTGAAAACAAAAGCTTGTCTAAACCCTCTTTTATCAATGCTTGCATCAAACGATGACAACTGACTGCTTACATAACAGACTGATGAAGAATACAAACCCCAAACCCTTCCCAAATTCCAGAAACAGTTGGACCATAGATAAAATGCAAATAACAACAAAGAGAAGTGTTTTATACATCTACTTTGAACAAAAAACGTACAAAGATGAAGATATGTCATATACACTGATCATCAAAAGAACAGCTGCACTCAGAAGGAAGTGTGGGATTGCAGTGCTGTTGGGAAGGAAGATAAAGGTGACCAGGAATAATAAATGATGATACATTTAGACTGATATGGGTAATATCTATTGAGCTACACATACAGAAGTCTGTCTCTCAGTATGACGTCGGGCCACCATGTTCGCTAATGCAACACCCCACGTCTCAGCATGGAGTTGTAGAGGTTCCTAATGGTGTCCTGTGATAATCCATCCCATGCAGCTTAAATATCCTCACACAGTTCCTGCAGACTGTGCGGTAGGGTTGGAGGTGGAGTGACACCAGGCCTTCTGGACGAGTGACTCGTGACAATAAAATGTTAATCTTGGTGCTGACCACGGTGCTGCACAAATCCATCTCCACCAAGACAAAAGCAGGACTCGTCACTGAAGATGTCCTGCTGCCATTCCGAGGCACTCCATGACAGTCTGGCACCACACCATTGCAGTCTTTGGTGATGTTGATGTGGTGTTAAGGGCAGTCGTAGTAACCATCTGCGTGCATGTAGTCCGAGTCGTTCGGACGTTTGCTGTTGCTAGCACTAACATGATGTCCTCATGGAGGACATTGCTGCTCGCTAAATGTCCGCAATAGTGGCTGTTGGGTCAGTCAGGTACAGTGATAATGTCTGTCCTTGCTTACGTTGCATGAACCTAGCGTGAAACTTCAATGTCTCGCAAATGTCAAACCTACCCACCAAATTTCATTCCTGTTGGTACATTCTTTCTGGATGTAATTATTTGTATTATCTTCATAGTTTTTCTCATAAGTATATGCATATTATGAAATCGGTGGCTGCAACATCGTGCAAAACGGTTGGGACATGAACAGTTTGGGCCTAGGAACACGATGAAGCATTCATAAAACATCTTCAACAGAAGAGCCAAAAATGTCCTTTATCAGATGAGGATAAGTCAAGGCTCATTATTTTGCCAAAAATGTAAAAAAAAAAAATCCAACAACTTTTTCAGATATTTCAACCTCCAAAGTGTAGAATGTCATCAACAGATTGAAGTAATCTGGAGAAATCTCAGTGCCTAAAAGAAAAGGACAAAAAAAAAAAACACAATGAATCCCCATGACCTTTGACCCTCCAGACAGCACAGCATTAAAAACCAGAATGTTTCTGAAATGGCTATCAGCACATGAGTTCAATAATACCCACTGTTGTCTGTGAACACTGTGCTATACACAGCACAAGTCATATGTCGGAAAGCCCACAGACTCCTCCGGCCTCGAGTTGATCTGAAATGAACTGATGCACGTGCATTGTGGTCTGATGAGTCAACTTTGTAGTTTATGTGAATAATCATTTTGTGTTCTCTCAGCCAAAGAAGTAAAGGACCACCAAGACTGTTACCAGTAAAAGCCAGTGTCTGTCATGGCACGGGAGTATTAAAGGTACTGCACAATATATTAATTCAGTATTTTAAATTGGCCTCTGATGTATACAAACAAGTTATGTGGTTTTGTTCAGGGTGAAAATGCACAGATGTGGTTTAACACACCCATTTACACCTCATAATTTGGATTGTGTGGCGCAACGGCTAACACCACTTGTTGTTAAGCTACCACACCATGTGGGAGACTGGGGTTTGATTCCTGGTCTGGGTGACTACACTGTGCTACGCCAATAAGAGTCCTTGGGCTAGCCTCCTAACACTACATTGGCCTACCTGTAGTATGATTAACCTTGTAAGTCGGTCTGGATAGTGTACATTAGTCATTCCTCACTATGAAACTCTCAGTTTAAGATGATCTGCTTCAACAAGCAGCCACTGATACAATCACACAGCATGGATGCTACTTGTAGGAACCCCGGATGCACCGACCAGGAAAAAACCCAGGCCCTTCCTGCTGTGCCACTGTAACGCCCTAATTATAGTCTTACCTGCTTTAATTCTTAATTAATTCACTGAGTTCAGGTGTTTCAGTCACACCCTTCGCTAACAGGTGTGTAAAATCAAGAACATAGCTATATGAATCAATCTCCATAGGCCAACGCTGGCAGTAGATAGGGTTGCACTAAACAGCTCTGTGACCTAAAACATGGCACATAGGATGCCAAACATAGGATGCCAGCTTTGCCACTAGTCACGTCTGTAAAGTTTCCGCCTTGCTCGATCACGCCCAGCCAACTGAATGTGCTATTCTTGTAAAATGGAAGTGTCTAGAAGCCACATCAGCAGAATCACTGATCAGGGCTAAAGTGTATAGCACGTACAAATCACAGATTCTCTGTTGCATCACTCTGGATCTGACAGAACTGGGCATCGGCAGCTTAATAAAATAGGTTCCCATGGCTGAGCAACTGCACACAAACCTAAGACCACCATGGACTATGCCAAGCGTCAATTATCTGCTAGTCTAATGGATGAATCCAGTTTGAGAGAGAACGCTACCTCCTGGAATGCATAGGGCCAGTAGTAACATTTGGCAGAGAAGGGCACAAAACCAGATGCTGGAGATCGAGGAGTTTGGTATGAAGAACCTACAGTGGGCTGCACAGAGACTTGACACACATGAGTTTCCATTTCCTGTACTGTATCTGTAGGTCTCTGTTCATAAACATAAATTAGCCAGAACTAATTTACTATCAAAGGAAATAGTGTTTCAATAAATTCTGAAGTAGACACTCGCCAGTCACGAGTGCATGTGTACATATTTCTATATGGTGGTCTATTTACCCCCAAAGTCAGGAACAGTATGTTTGATCTGTTTACTAACCCCACCCTTTTTACCTACCTTCCTCCAGGTGGTCCTTGGTGTAGTCCAGGCCTGAAATGGACATTTCCATGGAGGCTAAGAGTTCATGAATAAACTTGTTTGTTGACATGTTACGTTTTTAGATGTACATAAGCTGAAAGAAACAACAAATTTCACATAATGTAGTAAAAAGTAAGATATACGAGTTTAAAATGTGCTGGATTTAAAATACAAAGTTCCAAAATGGAAATACTCCAGTACAGATACACAAAAACCGACCTAAGTCCAGTCCCAATTACATTTACATCATTACTGTCCACCACTGAGAGTATAGGATGTGCGCAGATGTTCCTAAGGAGGCACAGCAGACCCACCCACTACTACATCACTGGTATAAACGCTATCTATTTTTACTTTTAACTGATACTTTTAACAGAGGAGGACACAGCGTGATGTCTGGACTTCACTTTTGCTCCTTTTTGTATCTAAAGTGGGGGAAATGCGAATGCTACCCAAACGACCACCAGGTGGCGGTAAGCACTGCTGATAACTCTTTGTATTCTGGCAATGTTGTGACGTGTGTTGACTTGGAAATCGGTCTCAACCCGAAGGGAACCTTCATTATCAGTATTTTAAAAAATCTAATAATAATAAAAACTAATTGTTAAAAACCAGAAATATAATCTGCCTACTGGGAGTCCGTTTCATCAGACACAATTAATGAAACAACTCCGGGGTTCTTGTGGCGGCAGGCAGCTTCTCCTCAGCTCAAAACCTCGGAGATTCTCGCGAGAACTCGAACTCCACTACAACATGTCTGGCGTGCCTATGCCCTATCTAGTGCCCTTCTCCTCCAGCACAGAGCGATTTGGAACTCGCCCTTACTACGACCAGCCGTCTTGGAGTGTTTTTAACGAGGACTGCGGGGAGGCGGAGCAGCGCGAGCGCAGAAAGTCCGCTAAACTTCACCGCGTGCGGACAGCCGTGAGTGAGCAGGCGGAGGGCTCGCGAGGGCTCTAGAACGGATGCAAACAGAGGCTGTCCTTACACAGGCAGACCCAGACGGGACAGTGCACTGAACGGCGCGGTCTCACGCGCCCGTCCGTGGACAGTGGACGAATAGCGGACGCGCGCGCCCTGCGTGCTATGTCCCGCTCTCGCGTTTGGTCAGCCGGAGGCAGGGCAGCATGGAGATGAACGCGCGCGAGCCGCGGACGCCCCAGCCCAAGACGGACGGACTGGCGGTGAACTGCGACGGCCTCGCAAGCCGCAACGGCGAGCCCGCGGAAATCACCGTGTCGCTCTCGCACCCGGGCAAGCGCGTGAGCCCCATCGAAGGCAGCAACCTGTACCGCCTGCGCGACAGAAAGTTTCTGCTGGAGGACAAGCGGCGGCTGTGCGCGTGGGCGCTGGGGGCGGCAATGCTGGGCATCCTGCTGATGATCGCGCACGCGGAGCTTTGCCCAGCAGTGTACCAGCCGGTAAGAGACATGCACGCGGGCGCGAACCAAACACAGATAGACATCCACGTGTGTGTACCTGTCCACCATCATGTCCAAAACACCAATGAGTACTAATTAAATAAAATATAATTATTAATAATTAAATACATAATAACATAATGTATAAGTAACAACATGATAAACACATATACAGTTACATATAAATATATTGCTGTAATTTCTGTTTGCACTCAGCAAGGTTATTGCCTCAAGATTTGAGCATCAGTTTTGAAGAAAGCTCATTATTATTATTTATTATTATTGATATTATTGTTTATTATTGTTTTTTAGTGTTTATCATGGGAATGATCTATATCTCTGTGTATGTCTTTAGTTCTAGCTTCATTTTACCCATATTTTTATATATCTAAATAATAAAAAGTGATGTCATTTTTGCCCAGGCCACATTTTCTGCTTAGATACTTATTTATTTAGAGTGAGACAGCAATACAAATGGAAAAAAAACCCACTTCCAAGAATGATGCGCATTTCATGTTTACTACATAACAAACAATAACAGAAAACAATGCAGAGTGTTACTCAGCTGGCACATCTTATCGGAGAACACCTTACTCAAATTAATATTTTTTAGCTGTTCTTTCCTTTTCAGTAAACAGTCACCAGACCTCAAAGCCACTGTGAAACGTACCGTGTCCTCTCAAATCCCACAGAAATTGCCAGGCAGCGTTCGTTAGTGAAACGTTAGTGAAGAATGCTGGCATCCTGTACTGATGAAATGAAAACCGGTCTACAGCACATCTGATGAACCAAACAATTGCACTATTAAAGCTGTTCCTAGAATAACAGATGGGAACGGACTTTGTTATTTTCTCCTCATTTTACAGAGCTAAAATCTGTTGACTTCTAGCAGATATTACACTCAGTCCCCAGAGTTTAATTCTCTCTCAGAATGTTTATTTAGGTCCAGCTGGAATGGAGATGAACGCTTCATTCAGCTTTTAGACCTTCATTCAACACGTTTAGGTCTTTACCCAGCACTTTAGACCCTCATTCAACACAAGTTAGATCTTTATCCAACACTTTAGACCTTCATTCAACAATTGTAGGTCTTTATTCAGCAGTTTAGACCTCCATTCAACAATTGTAGGTCTTTATTCAGCAGTTTAGACCTTCATCCAACAGGTTCTACATCTTTATTTAACACTTTAAACCCTTATTCAGCATGTTTTAGATCTGTGTCCAACACTTTAGAACTTCACTCAGGACGTTTTAAGTCCTTATCCAACTCTTTAGACCTTCATTCAACACTTTTTAGGTCTTTATCCAGCACTTTAGACCCTCATTCAACATGTTGTAGGTCTTTATCCAACACCCTACAACCTCATTCAACATGTTGTAGGTCTTTATCCAACACCCTACAACCTCATTCAAC
>JAMWET010006689.1:217500-285728 GCA_024036415.1 Prochilodus magdalenae
TGAGCAATTTGGAGAAAGCATTCATCTGCATGCTGAATGAGCAGCTATCTCCTCCACCACTCCCCCCCCCCCACTTCCTCCAGGAATGACGGGATATTTAAGTGGAACTTTCTCCAGGAAAGCAGATTATGCAGGAAAATGAACAACAACACCCCCCCCTACCCACCAACCCCAACCAAAAAAAAAAAAAAAAAAAAGTTATAGAAGTTTTTCCACATTTAGCCTCCCCCTTTGTGTCAGACCACCTGGGGTCATATTGCATCTTTCCACATCATTTAATGTATAATTAGCGCTTGTTTGAATAATGGATCTGAAGGTTGACCTTCAGTGGTACATGAGCATATTGCTAAGTTTTCAGGTGTTGTCCTCTCCACCGCATACCACGGTAATTGAAGCGGGCAGAATTCTCCTGGAAACCTGTTTATGCAGGAAAATTGACTATTTATGGATGTTTTTCCACATTTCGTCTCCCCCCTTCACGTTCCTCAGGCTGCCTACGGTCATATTGCATCTTTCCACATCATTTAATGTATAATTAGCGCTTGTTTGAATAATGGGTTTCACGGGATGACCTTCAGTGGTACATGCTGATTTTTTGGGTGTTGTGTTCTCCGTCACTATGGTGATCGGGGTGGGTGAAGCGGACCTGAAAGGAATAGCTCGACCTAGCACGCCAAGGTGGCCGACAACAAGTGGAAGCAAGGAGACTGTCTGTTGCATAAAGCTCGGTGGCTCCTTTTCGGCGGACGCTTTCCTCACCTTGCCTACCTGACTGTATGATTGCATGCGGGCTATTGTGTGATACTGGGTGGCTATTGTGTTCTTCAATAACCATCACAGCTAACATCACATTTGCATGCACGGAACTGCTACACAACTAAACACGCTCGTGATGCCAGATGATGTGATTCTACTATCAGAGGTCACTTTGGGAGGAACAGCAACAGAGCTTGAGGAAGTTAACCCCTAGCGCTTCTTCAGTGGCCAGTAGCTGACCACAAAGCGGCTCTTGGCTGGTGGTGGAACCTCCTAATCTAGGCCTGTCATGAACTTTATAAATAAATAATTATGATTAACAGTTTAAGTGTCCATCGTACGGAGCTAACTCCAAAATGAGCTACTTGACATTTTAGCTATCAGTACCCTGTCAATGCTAAAGAGAGACACAGTTCAAATAAATAAACAATTACCCAACGCTGTCGTCTGTAGATATTGCAGCACCAGTCAGAAGAAAGATGGTTTGATGTTTTTGAAAGACCTGTCACCATATATATAAACGTCTAGATTGCAGAAGTAGGGTGCCAGTGATGCGCATTCAGTGTAAGTATGTGCTACCAGTAGACTAGCATTGATTTTTAAAGGTTATTAAAGGATAAACATCAGATTGAAATATATTTTGCATCTGGTCTTTCATGTAATGCGCTTTTCTTTTGAATTTCGTCATTACTTTCTTTACAATACTGTTAAATTTCACTACTGCCCTATGGCAATTAGTTTATACTGTTAGCGCAAGCTAAACGAGGTGTACTTTCACATTTGTATATTGGATTTAATATTGCTTTTAACTGCTTTTTGCATATTTAAGATTGGAATTAATTAGGGCTGCCCTCTAGAAGTGGACGATTCGAATTGTCAGTCGGAGACCCTTTAAGTCGACTGAGACTTAATAATTAATAATAATTATTAAAGGGGAATAATAAATATATATTAAAGGTGTAGCTGGGCTGTGACGCAGGCTTGCTAAAAAATTAAATCCACGCGACAGAAGCAGAAAAGAATCTGAACAAATGAAACCGGATTCTGCTCGTCATTCAGTCAGACATCCAACACTGCTTCAAACGAGGGAGCCGACTTTCGTTTTAGACGTAACGGCTGTTTGCAGTGAAGGAAAAACGAACCGGAGACGTTTGTTTTATCATAATTCCATTATTTTAGAATTAAATTACAGATATTTATATTTATTCGTCTACAGCTGAGATTATCTTTATTTAAGGATGAGTACAGTCACTTAATACGCCTCCCGATAAACGAGAGATAATTATTTCAGCGCGGGGAATATAATAAACAGTTTCAGGTCTACCATTCTTCTCTTCATCTAACAATAATGTAAATATGGACTTTATCTGGACTAATATCTGTTTTTATTTAGCAGGTCATTATTTATGAGAGATGAAAGACGAAGGGTCCTCCTACTGAAGAAGCTGTTAGGAGTGAGATTATAAAGACTATAAGCTATAAGCGCTAATGTTTAGCATGTATACGCGCTGCTGCCCGGCGCTGTATCCTGTAATTAAAGGCTCCAGTTCAGATCGATCATCATAAGCCCCGCCTCTTTTAGTTCAGAAGTATGCTCCTGTGACTCTGCTGACTTTCTAAATGAGGAGGACATCAGATCTGAAGCGTATGCAGACTGATTTGCTGATTACTAGATAATGTACACGGAGAATAAACTGTGAACGAATAGTCGAATCGTCGACCAGGACGTGCGACTGACAAAATTCTGAATCGGCTACAGCTCTAGAATTAATATTACTTTTAACTGCCTTTTTCATATTTCATTTTGAATTTAATCCTACTTTTAACAGTTTTTTTTTTTCATATTTAATATTGGATTTAATATGACTTTTAACCGCTTTTTTCATATTTAATGTTGAAAAAAGTTCTGCTCAGTAGCTGTTACACAGTCTTTTGAGGACAAGAGGATATCCTACCCCAAAAGGAGGACATAACCTAACCTATATAACACAAATGACTGCTTTACTCACCTCATTGGGTGGAATGGATCAGTCAGACAGAAAGTCGAGCCATGTCACATGACCATGTTAAATCAATGAAATACAAGGCATTTTCTTTGGACACGGACGTGAGCCAGTGTCATGCATATTATTGTTTGCGAGTGAACATTTTAAACGGGTCATCCTGAAAAAAGAACGAATACACATCTGTCCAGGTATTGCGGCACTGGAAAACCCTGATGGTCTAGCCTAAAACCGGACCTGTGGCCACCCTATATCCAGCTAGCACCAGAGCTGAGTTCTAGCCTGAGGCAGGGGGCTGTTTTTGCCATTTGGTTTTCATGAGCTTCTTCTGAGAACCCCCTTTCTGTACGAGTCTCTTAACGAAATTTACCAGCTTCTTCAGATTTCTGCTCCACCATTAACGCCTCAGGTGTCAGAATATACCTCCTGAACTATGTAAGGTGAAACAGGGAAACTGGACAAGCTTCATCTAACTTTGTAGATAGTTAAGTTAGTATTATTAATAAGGTGATTTACGTCAAAACGTCATATCAAAACCTGAGTTTGTGTAGAGAACCCCCTTTAAACCAGTCTTATAGGAGGATGTAGTGGTACAACAAGGTAGCACAACTCATCTGAACACACTGGCTGTAAAGTAGGGGCTGTGGGGTCACTAAGGTGAATCGAGATTTGAAGTGTTGCCCCCTTTCAGGGTGTTCTTTCCTCACATTCTGCAAAACAAGGTAGCCGTCTTCAATCAAATGACCTACAGCAAGGCTTCCACCATGTTTCACCTTATACAATACAAACCCACGGTGCTGCTGTACCTGTGCATCTGCACATGGGTGCCTGCTGGTTGATGCTGGACAGTATTTAATGTGTGCGGTAATTGTCCACGATTTTACTGATAATTGTACGACTTGGGGAAAAAGTCACCCTAGAAAAAAACAAGGTGATTTATTTATTAATTCATTTATTGATTTATATTTAATCTTTACCATACATGCCTTTTGAAATATATTAGGTAAGCTATACGAACACCAAGACGAGTTATTGAAATAGCTATGGCTAGTGTATTATGGCTGGTGTATTAAGTGTATTGATCTATGCTTTAGCCATAGAACGTTGTTGCAGGAAGACGCAGTACATGTCAGCATTTTTGGTATACGTTTTGGGGAACTTGCTAATATAGAAGCTCTCATTTTACAGTGCACAGGGCAAGCATGGCAGCGAAGTCCTTCCTCTAAATAATGCTTTTTGTTTTGCTTTTTTTATGTGCATGCATGTGCTCTGGAAACATGAGGCTTTTAATTGGAGTCAGCTTCATTAATGGCAGTAACTGTAGTCAGGGATTATACAGTAATTGTGACAGGCCTGCTTTCAACCTTGTTATGTTAAACCCTCTGCTAGACAGCTGTCCCCTACAGCACCAGAGCTGAGAATGGTCCCCTACCCAGGTACTATTTGATGAAGTATGGTCCTGTGGTTAGAAACAAAGGGCTGAATGGGCTGGGATCTGTTAATGTGCACATGTGCAGTTAACCTGTAAATAGGGTTGCCACCTTTCAGAAATGAAAAAAAAAGGACGGAGAGGAGGGCGTGGTCATGTGTGAGTAACGTGTTCGAAATCGCGTCCAGTATTTGATCTTGTGTGTGTGATAGACTGTATATCAGACATTTACGGAAATACGGAACAAATTTACAGACATTTACGAAAATACGGAACAAATTTAGACTTTTACGGAAATACGGAACAAATTTACAGCCGTTTACGGAAATACGGAACAAATTTAGACTTTTACGGAAATACGGAACAAATTTACAGCCGTTTACGGAAATACGGAACAAATTTACAGCCGTTTACGGAAATACGGAACACATTTACAGACATTTGCGGAAATACGGAACAAATTTACAGACATTTACGGAAATGCGGAACAAATTTACAGACATTTACGGAAATACGGACGATTCAAATTTACGGGACGGGTGGCAACCCTACCTGTAAAGGACGTTAAAGAATAGTGAGCTACTGTTGGAATACAAATTTACAGGGTCATTTACGGAAATGCAATACGAAACAAATTTATGGACATTTACGGAAATACGAGAACAAATTTACAGACATTACGACGGAAATATACAAGCAACATATAGATTAAATAGACAGATAGTCTAGATTTACGAGAAATACGTACAAGCCAAATTTGTGTGTCCCGTATTGGATTAATACCCAGGCACGTTTCCTGACATTTAAGCTTGATACACTGACAATAAAGGACGATTCAGTCGAGTTTGGAGAAGGTCGTAGCTGAATGTCCAGAAACAGGATTCTTGCATAAATTCCTAGCCAGTCGAGGCGTTGCAGGATGTAGTGTTGGCCCGTGTTGACTGGGTCGGTTGTTGTAGCTTTTCGGTGTAGCTGTAGTGTTCTTTTAGCCATTGGTCTCCTTCGTGTCATTTTTGTACAGGGCCCTGTCTCCACTTCTGCCTTGGCATGACAAAGCTGCCTTAGTTTGGTAAGGAACCATGGTTTGTTTTTGCTGTAAGTGTTGAAGGTTTTGGTTGACACACACAGTTCCTCAGAAAAACTGATGTAATGTGTCACATTGTCAGTCATTTTGTCCAGGTGGTCAGTTACAGCTTTAAAAACTCTCGAATCGGTGTTTTTAAAACAGTCTTGCAGTTCTCGCTTTGCTCTCTGCTCTGTTTCTTCGCTGTTCTACATGTTTACATGCTTTACAGATTTGAGTATCTACCTGTAGGTTGGAATGAGATCCCAGGCTGTAATCAGACTGCCCACAGCTGCCCAGAGTGTAGCAGTGGTCCAGTGTGTTATAATCCCTGGAGGGACAGTTCATATGCTGCCTATATTTTGGTGGTTTGTGGTTTCATTTTGCACTGGAAAAATTATTTAACAAACAAGAAGAAGATTATAAAGAGTGGCTCTGAATATTTTGTTCCAAACTGCTTATCCGGTCTGCCAGGTGTTGCGCTGGGGCTGGGGCTGGGGCTGGGGTGTAAATACCAACAAGCATAAAGGAGGAAAGCTCCCATGATAAATAAAATGGTATGCAGTTCATAAACAATGCCTCTAAGCAGTATTTATTCATCACCGTGTACAGCAAATCTTTATTAATGTAAAACCAAATTCTCCCGCCTTGTGTTTTGTCCGATAGCTCTGTTACAGTCTGTTCTGCTTAGATGTGAAGCCTAGCAGATGGTATCCAGGCAAAAGACACATGGACGTGCAAAAGCCTCAACTTGTTGAGGAGAAGCATTTCATCAGGTCATCAGACAAGAGAAGAGATGCAACGGATGATGGGAACGCAGTTCCAAATCACACTGACAGAACTTCACATCTGTGCCAGTGTGCTTAGCCCGTCTGGGTCCAATTCTTTTCCTATAGTGAGTTTCTTATGTGACTCGCCAATGAAGATGACCCACAGCCATTCTGAGTCACTCCATGACAGCCTGGCACAACACCATTGCAGTCATTGGCAACATTGACGTGGTGTTAAGGGCAGTCGTCGTAACAGTCTGTGTGCGTGTAGTCCTGCGTCATGCAGCTGTCTGCCAGTGGTGCTACACTAACAGGGTGACTAAGGGAGGACATCACTGCCCACCGAATGTCTGCTGTCGTGTCTGTTGGGTCAGTAAGGTACACAGATAAGACCCGTCCTTGCTTATGTCACATGCACGGCCGAGCATGAAACTTAAATCATTTGCATGTCTCATGTGGTCAAACTTTCCCACCAAGTTTCATTCCTGTGGGTTGATCCCTTTTGGGTGCAGCTATTTGTGCAGCTATTATTTTGACCATGTATGGATCAAGTATTTTACAATGACAGCTTGGCCAATCAAATGTAGGACCGTTTTAGTTTTATAATCTGCACAAGGCCACCTTAAATATATATAAATAAATACCTTTAAAATATCCATTCTATTATTTGATTCGATTTTTATAATAAACCAATAGATCTTTAAGCTAATGCATTAAAAATACTAGGATATTTTAGAAGCTCATAGCATGAATGTTTTATCTTTTTAGGTACTTTTTAGGCCCCATCCTATTTCACACCCTTGCTCCTAACACTTAGCCCTACCCCTCCGTTTTGTGCGTTAACGTCTAGGGGTAGGGTGGCGCCGATTGTTGTTGAGATGGAGGGGTAGCGGAAAGTGTTAGGGCTACATGGCCCTTTGAACAGAGATTTTTCAGAGGCACACTCTAAATGGAGTGTTATGAGAAAATTCCCAGAATGCCTTCGGAATCATCGACAAGATGACTGAACAAGCGGCCAAAGAGACCCATAAATATTTTCTCTGGTAAAAAGCCACGGTGTTGTAAGATAATCATTGTGACCATCGTTTTATGGTCATTTTCTTCATAACATGCGTATAAATTGGTAGTAATACACTGATTTCTCAGTCACTACCTAGCGAAATTCCACCTTAAATGGTGCGTCAGATATGTTGTGGTACCTAAGGTTGCTGCACCTTTTGAAGGTGGAATGTGGGAATTCGATCATGAAGTGATCTTAGTGGTTGGGGTAGCTCTTAGTGGGTAACACCACTACTCCGGGTGCCACCTCTACATGTGGGAGACTGGGGTTCGAATCCCAGTCTGGGTGACTATGCTGTGCTACACCAATAAGAGTCCTTGGGCAAGACTCCTAACGCTTGTTGGATGTTGGCCTACCTGTAATCATTAATCTTGTAAGTCGCTAAATAAGAGCGTCAACTAAATGCCATAAATGTAAATGCTTAAAAAGCTCAGTTCAGTTTCATATCACCGAAGAATTCTTGGTGGCGATAATACCCACCTCTGCTTTCACTGCAGACTGGCTGGTTCACATACAGAGCACCGCTAGTAACCTGTTAATGAAGTCTTGTAGTTTTTCGGTTGTTCTAGATTAATTGACGTACAGAACTGAAGTTGAATGATGCGAATGAATTACGAGCGCCCATGCATCTGTTTACATAAAAGCCACTGTTGACAACTGATGACATATCCGGTTCTAGAAGGGATGTCCCATTTCATAGGGGGCAGATTTCAACCACTACCTCTTCTAACTCAGTTTCAAGGGGGAGGGTTACACTAGAAAACAAGGGGTAGGGGTGAAAACAAGGAATGGGATTGGGCCTAAGGCTGCACAAATTATTATTAAACAAAATGAAAGCCTTTATTCATATGACAAGCCATCAAACTGAAGTGTTACATGCTATTTTCATAGGTAGAACACATGACCATAGCGATAGGAGATGATAGAAGATGTTTGGTAGTAGTAGAGTAGTATAGCGGAAGGAGTGATCAGTATCCCACAGGCTATAAGGCCCATCACAAAAGCCAAAACTGTGCTACTCAGGAGCTCACTGCCCTCGAATAAAACCAGACACAAATACGGTGGGTGAAACTGTGGAAAACAACCCAAAACAATACAGGCTGCCAATGTGCTCACACCAGCGAACGCCTGCATCTTGAAGATTTTCCTAATTGTTCTTTACATCTGTTGTGCAACCCCTTAAACCAAATGAATCAATTAAACCTTCCATTTACATCATCGCTGGTGCACAAGTAGGTTGTGCTGGTGATCGTCTTACCTACACACTGTAGCACTGAGCACATGGAAAACTGTTTTGCTGATGTCAAATGAGTAAGTGTGGCTAAATTTAGCAGGTCCTGGCTTGAAGCAGTAGTCATTCTCTAATCACTGATTGTGATACTTCATTTGCATCTGCAGATACATTTCAAATGTGCTGAAAGAGCCGATCCAAACTGCTTGACTTATCCGCCGTATTTAGGGCATATAAATAGGGCAGAAAAAAATGCGCTCTTAAAGGAGTTATTCCCCTGACGGATGCACTCCTGTCTGATTTGTCAAATGATATTTTGATTAGCCCAATGAAATATTTCAAACCAAAACAGATGCAATGGTTTGGTTTTGGATTCCTTGAGGATGAGTTGGTGTCCATTGGTGACAGTTTAATGTAATACTGTACATTTTGTTTTATTAAACAAAAAAAAACTAGGACTTTACAGCCCAAAACCAGTCTAAATGAAATATAGAGTATAAATATAGAATACAGAATTGAAGACAGTAACATAAAGTCTAAGCATGTGCAAATACAAAATAATATAGTCTAAGTTTAAATAAAGTTTGAGTGCAATTACATTAGATTAGATTCAACTTTATTGTCATTGTGCAGAGTACAGGTACAGAGCCAATGAAATGCAGTTAGCATCTAACCAGAAGTGCAAGGACAGTATTATTTACATAAAGAGCCGTAATAATAAATATACATATCGTCGCTGTCCAATGAAAAACATGTATCTCCACTTTTGTCCATTTTTACTTTTATGCATCATTTGAACACATCAGCTGTTGTTTACACTGAGTGAGAATCTCATGATGAATGGACTAACCGAAATGGCCCAAAACTGTTCGGAAAGATGTCTGGTTCCATTGACTTGCATTAAAGTTAAATGAGGTTTTTGGCCTGTCCTGTAAAGTTGCCTTTTTGGAGATACTTGTTTTTCTTTGGACAGCGACGATATATAAGCATATCTATATACATATATATGAATGTATAAGAGCAGCATTTACAAATGAATGTTTCAACTGTACTATAATATAGTACAGTAATATAAATAAAAGTAATATAGAGTTTAAGATTAGTCCAGATACAAATTCTAGAGAGTACAAGTACTGTAGTCCAGAGTTTTAACTCTGTATTATCTCTACTCAAACTTGTCCTGGACTCTATGCATACATATCATATAGAGTCTAGGTCTAAGACTTGGGTCTAGGACTCAAATCCTTGTTACTCAAATTAGCCAGCTCATTTCCATCAAACAGCCTTTAGTCATGCCTTCTGGTGTTTATATGGAAGCCAAGCCGATATCTGACGATGTGCATGAGCCTCATTCTGCCAGTCTTTGATAACCTCGATAAGGGAGATAAACTAACATTAGACAATAAACAGAAGTCACTGGGGTTTCCTTTAGTTATAGAAAAAAAAAGACAAAGTTAGTGTACAGACATTTGAGGGGGGGGTGGGGGAAAACCGGGTCCAAGCCCCCCCTTAAGCAAGCCAGAGGCAACACTAGTCTTTAGTGAATTAGCATTGGAATTTACAGCCCACCATTAAAATTGGCCACAAAATCAAACTACAGGAGTCGTTACAAGTTGTCGTTTGATGTCATTGCTGTGTGCCAATACTTATCAGCAATATTTCAGCCGTAGAGAGCAGAACCAAATCTTCCCTGCAGATCCTCTATACCTTGGCAGTTTTATCGCTGTGCGGAATGGTGATATTGCACATGTAAACCACCCCAAACCACCCTTGTTTTACAGCAACGTGTGGTTCCCAGCGAAGGTTAAGTGGTAACTTTTGTTTGGGTGAAATATGCCTTGTTTATCTTACCAGTTAAATGCACAGTCATGTAAGTATGTGTCTTGTCTTGTTTTAGTGTCAGTTGCAGAAGCAAAGATTAAAGCTGGGATTAAATATCAAAATTTAATAGCATATAAATCATTCTGTTGTTCAGTATCAAGTCCTGCACAAAAATGGTCAGTCTTATCAGCATCAGTGAACCAATACGCAAGCTTGTTCCAGGTTCCAGACAGCTGACAGGCTGTCTAAATTACATTCCATATGCATATTATTAATTATTATATTAAGATAAGATAAGATAATCCTTTATTAGTCCCAAAGTGGGGAAATTTACAGTGTTACAGCAGCAAAGGGATAGCAAGGCACTCAGTACAAAAAATAAGACAGGTGAACCGAACAACAGTATAAACATTATAAATAATAAAAGTCAAAACCTTTGGAGAATCTTATTTACAGATAATTGCAAAATATTTACAGAAAATTGCACATTTATTCTCTATCGCACATGGGGAATGGAAAGATATTGCACATTGTTGCAATATATAATTAATTATATATTAATTATATAATTATATTAATTATTAGTAGTAGCCTGCAGTCTGTGAATATACCTACTTCCAAAACCAACTCAAATTCTTTTCTGGATTAAGCCACACCCACTTTTGTGATTAATACAGTTATTAGAAACACTATTGTTTGAAAAGGTCTTGGTATTGGTGTCATTTTTTATCAAAACTGTGGCATATGATATTTTTTTTAATAATATGAGCAGAACGCAGAAGTCTTTAGGCAAAGTATATGTCCATTCAGCATCACTTTAAAGACATTCAGGTTTCTCCAGAGTGATCAATTTTCACATCAGACCAATCTAAATGACTTTATTTTTATCTTTACAGTTGAATTATGCAGAAATTTGTGATAACAACATTATGCAGGAGTATCTCAGCCCAAGTCTATGCTGCTAAACTGCTGTGTACGCTACTGAAGTTTCAGTCCAGTTAAACATTAGCCAGCTCATTTCCATCAAACAGCCTTTAGTCATGCCTTTTGGTGTTTATATGGAAGGCAAGCCGATATCTGATGATGTGCATGAGCGTCATTCTGCCAGTCTTTGATAACCTCGATAAGGGAGATAAACTAACATTAGACAATAAACAGAAGTCAGTGGGGTTTCCTTTAGTTGCCTTACCTTCTGTTTAGTGAACATTCATTGCACACTAATAAATGGTTACTGTTTTAGAATTATTAAAAAAGGAACTAATAGTCTAATGACTCTCATGATATACATTTTTTATAAGTGTATCATTATAGGTTTTGCTTAAATCTGTTGTTGGCCCCCAACTTTTTTCCCACTCCGTCCCTGAAGTTGTTAATTTGCTTATCCCTGCCTGTGGGTTATGGTCCCCTCTGTGTCTCTAGGCCGGGTTTGTGGATAATTCATACTCTCAAACTCCTGACCATGGAGGATTGTGGGAAGGTCTGATAATGGGGCACTAAGATTACATTACATTTACGGCACTTAGCTGACGCTCTTATCCAGAGCGACTTACTAGGTTAATCATATTACAGGTAGGCCAATGTAGTGTTAGGAGTCCTGCCCAAGGACTCTTATTGGTGTAGCCCAGTATAGTCACCCAGACTGGGATTCGAACTCCAGTCTCCCACTTGTGGTTGTGGCTCCCTGGCAGGTAGTGGTGTTACCCGCTGAGCTACACCAACCACAAGATTTTGCTGAGTACCTTATGTGAGTTCAATTCCTGGTAAATGTCACCTTTATAGCAAATGAGACTTATTTATAAACAGGTATGTAGGCTTATGTCAGTTATTTTGACAAGCAGCTGTCATGTAGCCCTATGGAGAGTGCCCCATTTAAATACCACACTATTCATCATTTTGATGCTGGCTGATTATCTCAAAAACAACAAAATGATGTGTATATAGAGAACTTCTTATAACTTCAGGGGGGAGTGGGCAAGGCTAAACTGTTGTAAGCTGAATAGGCTTGAAACGGATCATGTCATAGGGCTCTGGGAATGGGATGGTCTTATTGACGTATTGCGTACCATATTGGCCGTGTGGATACTACCATAGCATGCTGTTGGTGGCAGTGGCTAGAAGAAGGCACACACCAATGATATTGGAGACCTACACAGAGGGAGAGAATATCGGAGATATTTAGATATGTATAATGGTGTTAATTAGAAGAAATGAGTGATATTGTTGTCATTTCTTAACATATATAACAAAACAAAAAAACAATGGAGGTGCCGACTCAAAGCTGTTAGTACAGATAGTAGCCTGAATGTAAGTGTAATATGTTACGTAATTAACTGTAAAATATTGGACAATTACATGTAATAGTGTTGCAAAAAGGCGAATAATAACTTTAATGACAGTCATATAGTCTTAAATGGTAGAGGGACTGATGCAATCACCATCCTGTTTACTTAAAGCACAAGCTGAATATGAGTAGCAAAACCTGAGTACGACTGTCAGGCTGAATATACTTTACACTCATGAATGGTAGCCAGCAGAGTGCCTTGTTCCAGTTCTAAACAGAATTGGGTAGTAACTTTCGTTTGCTCATGTACAAGTGCAGTGAGATTTTGATGGATGAAGTAAATTTGTGAGATCCGAGTGTTATCTAATGGCTTTGGTCAATTCATTCATTCTTTTATTTTTTTTACTTTTTTTTATTCTGTGCTTTTGTTTCACCTCCCGGATTGCTTCTTCATCAATCACAACTCTTCAGCACTTCATTTCAAACCAAACGAAATACAAACTAACAAACTCCAGGTCCTGTTCTAATAGTAACTGCGGCTGTATTTGAAATGGCACACTGCTATACTGCACACCACATACTACAGTAGTATGTATTGCTTACTGTATACACCCCCTGTGTGTGGTATACAGTGCAGTAATAAGTTCTGACCTACAGTGTAGTATACTAATACAGTCACATGACCAGTTACCTCACATTTACCTCAGAGCTGTTATTACTCTATCCACTGTTTAGAGCTAGCTGCTGCTAACGCTGCTCCTGAGATACGGTTAGCCTAGCTGTTAGCTCCCCTCAGCTATTTTACTCTAAAACTGAACCTCTAAAGTGAGTTCATCTTTTATTAATCTTCAGACCTGTATATTTTAACTTTCTGAGACTCATTCTGATGAACACACACCCCACTACAATCACTACACCCACATTTACCTCAGAACTGTTATTACTGTATCCACTGTTTAGAGCTAGCTGCTGCTAACGCTGCTCAGTTCAACTGGTATACGTTTAGCCTAGCTGTTAGCTACCCTCGGCTGTTTCTCTCTAAAAACTGAACCTCTAAAGCGAGTTCATCTTTTATTAATCTTCAGACCTGTGTATTTAACTTTCTGAGGCTCATTCTGATGAAAACATACTCCACTAGAATCACTACACCCACATTTACCTCAGAGTTGGCTGAGTTTTGCTCCCCAGTGCTAGCCACCTCATTTTCTCTAGCTGAAGCAGGCTGAGAGCTGGTGAAGCTGCAGTGCATGATGGGATGCAGTACACCATGAAGATAGCTCCCCCTGTATACTAGTAACTCTGACTGGAGTAGAACACCAACCTGGTATCTCCAGTACACTACAGTTCTTCAGTTTAGTCATACTACTTGTAGGCAGACTTGGTACACGAGTAGTTCCTAGTATCCCATTTTGAATACAGCCTAAGAGTTAAGAAAGTTAATAGTTAGGTAAGAAACTCCACTGTAATTCTAAAAGCTCTTGAGAAGCTTTTGGACCTGGACCAGCTCCTGGCTTGCTTTACTAATAGTTACAGCTCCGACTTTGGAGCTTTAGCACTTTGATTCAGACCAAAAGAATCCAAGAAAAGTGAATAACCACATACTAAAGTTCAAACCTTTTGTTGACAGACGAACAAAGAAGTTCTCCTGCAGTCCAGTAGGCACCTCCAGCACTTGAAAAGTTATTGCTAGGCTATTTTCCCTCTACATGAGTCATTAACTCTACGGTTCTTTTACTTGAGGATGGGTTTAGGCTACTTTCCCACCTTTAGTTGTAATGTGTTGTGAGCATTACCAGGAACTCTCAAATCAAGTCCAGGTTTCCAGAAGCACTGCAGCGTGTAGATCATGTTAACTGCTTCCAAGGTGATGCTCACTGGGCTAACTCTGCCATCTTTGTGTTATGGTGCTTTTAAGGAAACCAAACCCCAGGCAATCCCCCGCTCATTTCCCAGTATTTTCCTTCCATTGGTTTTTCTATTGCTGCAGAAACGAGTGCAAATGCGTCTGCATCTAGCACTCCATCATATGAGTTAATGACAAGCCAACAGGGAACAAGGAAAGAACATGGAGAAAAGGCTACCGGGGCGGTTAGTAACATAACAGCATGGATCCATAAACTCAGTTGAGCGTTACGTATTAGCTACGTAAGTGCTTGAAGTTGATTTGTATAAAGTTTCTTCCACCTCTTCCAGATTTAATATGTCATGACATATAACACAGCAGAATGCTTTGCTATAAAGTGTACCAAGGAACACCCTTCAATGGCAGTCCTAACACCACCTCTTATTCCACCTCCACTCACTCTTATTCCACCTCCACTCACTCTTATTCCACCTCCACTCACTCCCCACTCATTCTTATTCAAGAGACTGAAGTTGTTCCCTCTACCGCTTCATGAGCAAAATGCACTGAGGCGAGTTCATAGTGATAGTGAAGTAAATAGCCTGATGTCTGTGAAACACTGATGTGTTTATCTGTAACTGCAGTGTTGGGACTGGGTGGTTTTCTGGGTCTTGAAGGCTTTCAGAGAAAACCTAATGCTTTCTGTGAAATGTCTGTGTTTTGTTGTTGTGGTTGTTGTTGTTGTTTATAATTTTATATAATCTTTATGCTGTATTATTTAAGCTCAGTAAATATGGTAAGGGTTGAAAGCCTAATAGAACATTGTCCGCTGCTGCCGGTTGATGTACCAACACGCTGGCTTAGCAGAGAAATAGTTAGCTTAGTTAGCTAAAAGGCACATTTATGCCTTCATAGCCATGTACCAATTGTGGTAGCACATCATTCGTCATGCAGCAACCTTTTTTCTCGGCTTGCTTTGCATAACTTTTAAACTTGGGTTATCGTTGGTTGCTGTGGCGCAACGGATAACACCACTTGTCACTAAGCTACCACACCATGTTGGCGATTGGGGTTCGATACCTGGTATGGGTGACCATGCTGTGCTACACCAATAAGAGTCTTTGGGGAAGATTCTTAACACCACATTGGCCTACCTGTAATATAATTAACCTTGTACGTCACTCTGGATAAGAGCATCAGCTAGATACTGTAAATGTCATTTACATTGTGTTCATTATTCCATAATACATGGACTACCAGAAATGCACCATACTTGGTGTGGGGGGGGGCTTTATTGTTAGCTTTCTACTTTATTGACTTTAGGAACTTTGTTAACTTGCATTGTAACCTTTTATGGTAATTACATTGTAAAAGAACAAAGTTGTTTTAACATGTAAAAGCTAGTATGAGTTTAAATTGTGAGTTTATTAAATTTTAGATACTAAGTTAGCAGAAGAAGAATCTGTTTTTTATGCTTTTTTATGGTTTTTTTTTTTTTTGCTCCAGCAGCGATGAAATACACTTACTTACAAATATAAGCAAAATAACATTTACAAAAACACAGTTGAAGTGAAATGTTAGAATCCACATGTTAAAAATCTCCAAATACTGACTTTACACTGTAAAAAATACGTTGTTTTAACTTTAAAAAGTGATATTATTCGCATCAGGCGTATCTGAGCATTTCTTTTCAGCTAAAAAAAAGTAATGTATTACAAAAATATGTAAAAAAAGACACATGAACGTAAAGAGTATTTGCCCTGTTGGTGTACTTTGGTTTATAGACTACTGGTATTTTTTAGCTACCATTGCCTCATAACATCAGTACAAGACTGGAAAAAGCTAAGTTCAGACACCAAGTGAAAAAAGAATGATATTTTAGCGAACCCTTCCCTTTTGACATTTTGTACCAATGTGAAAATGACAGCCGTCGGTATATTTTTCCTTTTCTGGCAAGCGTGTTGTATCCAGCGCTGGAAAAATAGATGAAGAAAATGTGGAAAGTGATACATGCTTAACTCCCATCCCCACCCTGACAGTATTTCTTTAATAACATATTGTTCCCTTTCCCTCTTTTGCCCTTTTCCTCAGGGCTCCATCTACGCCCTCTCCATAAACGGCCTCATCAGTGTCTCTACCGGCTGTCTACTCTTCCTTATCATCGCCTTCCACTATAAAGATGTCCGGGTAAGTGCTCCCGCTGGGCCATATTTATCGAGTTGTGTAGAAAAGAGATTTGCACAGCTTTAATGATGTTCATACTAATACGTGTGAGTCTCAGCTTCAGTGCGTGAAATCAAGCACCAGCCTACCTGTACCTCATTTAAGTATGATTCACATGAACCATGCCTGAGAATAACACGACGGCATTTAGCGATTAGCTAACCAATGGCTGCGAGTGCACTACGCCACCTACTGACCAAACTTTATAGTGTTAAAATCACAGTGGAATTGTGACAAGAATAAGCTGAATGTCATGAGGTTTGAGATGGTAGACTGATATGATTGTGTAATCATATCACATGTTTGTAATTTGTAATAACCACATAGTTAAATACTGTATTACTATATTATTTGTGTGTTTTTATGGGTCAGTTCATGAATTTGTTATATGGTAATATTTGTTAAATAGCTTATTTTTAACTATTAGCTTAACTTTATTTTATTTTAACTGAGGTTGTACTGAATCTGGTGACAAGGAACACATGACCTTGTTTTCTGTCAATAAAATAGAAATGAAAGTGCAAAACGAAAGACATCTCAGTGTTTACTGACAAGGAAGTGAGCCTTTAGAACACCAGTTATGAAATGTGCAAGCCTGTACCACATTGTAAGATCCCCAGGACATAGTGTAACCACATATCATGAGCTTGGAAAACTAATGTTGTTTTTAAAATGTATTAACATATTCAAAAAGTTTCATAACGGGGAGGTGGAGCCAGGCGAAACCATATTCAGTATATCCATCATTAGAGCCACAAGGGATTAAAAATATGCCAACTATAACATGTTCAAGATTACATAGCCAAATAGAAACATGCTGACAGATCTAGTACATGTATTTACTGAACACCTGACTAGAAAACAAGCCACTTATGCAAAACTTTTTTTGCATAACTTCAAATCTTCTGTGACTGTTCACATTGTGTTAATTGTTCCATGATAAAATGACCACCAGAGACCCACCAAAATTACTTGGGCAGGGGGAGTGAAGCTTAATTATTAACTTTCAACTTTATTGACTTAAAAAGTTGTAATAAAAAGTTGTTTTAACATAAGTTGGTGTTTGTTAAAGTTATCAGAACAAGAGTCTGTTTTTATGCCCAGAAATGTAACATTTCATGTTCAAATGACTCAAAATATTAAGATTAAGGCACCCCTTAATATAATAAATCACCTTTTTAAAGTTAAAACCAACATTTATTTTACAGTGTACAGTTACAATGCTTTGCTCCAACAGTGATTATATAATACACTTACACTGTGTATTTATCAGTGTTACACATAAATGATTGATTTGTTAGGATGCATATGTTCCAAATATCCAAATTAGTATTCAAACACTAGAAGCGGGCCACAGCTTTCCAGTCAGCTTTCCTAATTATGTCAGTGTTTAATTATACACATCAGGCATTGCTAAGCATTAATAATGCACTAGCATATTAATAATAATAAATCCTTATATGTAACATCATAGTGGGAGGTGGAGCCAGGCAAAAACATATTGAGCATATATATATATTATTTTTCATTATATGAAAAATAAAAAATGAAAAATAAAAACATAAACCTAAAAACACTGACCTGTACTTGAGCAAAAATGATACACAAACAAGATATGTGATATTTTACCATATCAACCTATTGTTTTTCATTCATTCTGAAATACCTGATAACAGCTACATGTTGCTAACAGGTTGGGCAAGGCCGGCCACTATATATATACCTACTTGATTAAAAAAGCGCTATCATATGTATGTATATATATATACAGGGGTTGAACAATGAAACTGAAACACCTGTCATTTTAGTGTGGGAGGTCTCATGGCTAAATTGGACCAGCCTGGTGGCCACTCTTCATTAATTGCACATTGCACCAGTAAGAGCAGAGTGTGAAGGTTCAGTTAGCAGGTAAGAGCACAGTTCTGCTCAAAATACTGCAATGCACACAACATGATGGGTGACATACCAGAGTTCAAAAGAGGACAAACTGTTGGTGCACGTCTTGCTGGTGCATCTGTGACCAAGACAGCAAGTCTTTGTGATGTATCAAGAGCCACGGTATCCAGGGTATTGTCAGCATACCACCAAGAAGGACGAACCACATCCAACAGGATGAACTGTGGACGCAAGAGGAAGCTGTCTGAAAGGGATGTTCGGGTGCTAACCCGGATTGTATCCAAAAAACATAAAACCACGGCTGCCCAAATGACGCTGTATTGGCCGCAAAAGGAGGCCCTACACCATACTAATAAATGATTGTGGTCTAAAACCAGGTGTTTCAGTTTCATTGTCCAACCCCTGTATATATACCAACTAACATGTTCAGGATATATAAGCTATTGTGTACCGACAAAGTGGCAGGCTTGGCTCATATAAGGCTTTTTTGAATGTTTCTTTTATAACCAAGCTTAATTGTATCACCTTAGTTTAGTTTGTTGGAGCATTTTCACAATGCCCCAGTCCTCACTGTTTGCCTTGAACTAGCCGCAAAAACCAGACAATTATCAGAAAAGACCTTTATCAGTGTAGAGTGTTCGCTGAAGGTGGAGAAAGGCAGGAGGCCATGCTGTACTTGTGTTATATAATACTGGGTTTGTCTGAAATTCAACCAGACGTTTGGCGTCCATGACTCCCAGAAAAATCAACATCCGGTTTATTCCACTGCTGAGGGCGACAGCGAAAGTTGGGAAAGTTGAACTGTTGACGGAGCGTTCCGCTTACTACCGCGGTCTGCGGAACATTGCCACATGCGGTGTCAGAATTTTCCTATTGTGCTCCATTGAAAACAATGGAACATCCGGTTTGTCGTCTGTCTACCGCAAGCATGTGAACCCAGCATAAATGACAACTTCAATTAGGACCCAATTCGGGACAGTAGCTATTAAACAATACAGAGTTCAGAGGTCAAAACAGTATTACAGAAGCATCCTAACTAAAGGAAAGTTTCCAAAAACCTTCATTTATGATATTTACATAACTGAACCACATTACAATTATCTAAAATTAAAATTTCTCTAAATTTAACTTTAAGGTTTTAATCGTTGTCCACTGTCCTGTTATTTAGTGCAGGTTAAGTTCATAACCGGCCAGTAACTGACCTGATGAAGCAGAAACGTTTGGACAGTGTAGCAGAAGTGTTCTGTTGTGACTGCTTCAGTGAGAATGGCCTGACTGTCTCCTTATTTAACTGGGGCTTCTAGAAATTTGGCCATGCTTTATGAGAGCGTGGCCCTGGCTACCTCTGGCCAGCTCAGATAAAATACTACAGTGAGGGGGTCGAGGGCGTGAACCTGTGGTACTGTTCTGATAAACAGCACAGGGCGCTGTCACAATCTTTCTAACGCCTAGTTTATTATACAACATTTGTTCTGACCTTAGTTTTGTTTTAATAAGCTTTGTTTTAACTATTTTCCTATTTTAGTTTTGTGTTGTCTAGCTTTGTTTTGACCCTAGTTTTGTTTTAACTTTTTTTTTATCCTAGTTTTGTTTTTGGCTAGTTTTGTTTTAATAAGCTTTGTTTTAACTAGTTTTGTTTTGATCCTAGTTTACTTTTGACTAGTTTAGTTTTGATACTAGTTTTATTTTGACCCTATTTTTGTTTGGACTTTTTGTTTTTAACCTAGTTTTGTTTTAATAAGCTTTGTTTTAACTAGTTTTGTTTTGATCCTAGTTTAGTTTCGACTAGTTTTATTTTGACCCTATTTTTGTTTGGACTTTTTGTTTTTAACCTAGTTTTGTTTTAATAAGCTTTGTTTTAACTAGTTTAGTTTTGATCCTAGTTTAGTTTCGACTAGTTTTGTGTTGTCTAGCTTTGTTTTGACCCTATTTTAGTTTTGACTAGTTTTATTTTAATCCTAGTTTTTTTCGAACTAGTTTTATTTTGGTCCTAGCTTTGTTTTAACGTTTTTTTAATCCTAGTTTTGTTTTGGCTAGTTTTGTTTTAAAAAGCTTTGTTTTAACTAGTTTTGTTTTGATCCTAGTTTACTTTTGACTAGTTTTATTTTGATCCTATTTTAGTTTTGACTAGTTTTATTTTGATCCTAGTTTTGTTTTGGCTAGTTTTGTTTTGATTCTACTTTAGTTTTGACTAGTTTTATTTTGACCCTGTTTTTGTTTTGACTTTTTGTTTTTAACCTAGTTTTGTTTTAATAAGCTTTGTTTTAACTAGTTTTGTTTTGATCCTAGTTTAGTTTTGACTTTTTTTAACCCTAGTTTTGTTTTAATAAGCTTTGTTTTAACTAGTTTTGTTTTGATCCTAGTTTAGTTTTAACTAGTTTAGTTTTGATCCTAGTTTAGTTTCGACTAGTTTTGTGTTGTCTAGCTTTGTTTTGACCCTAGTTTAGTTTTGACTAGTTTTATTTTGATTCTAGTTTTGTTTTGACTTTTTTAAACCCTAGTTTTGTTTTAATAAGCTTTGTTTTAACTAGTTTTTTTATCCTTGTTTAGTTTTGACTAGTTTTGTTTGACTAGCTGTGTTTTGACCCTACTTTTGTTTTGACCCTAGTTAGACCCAACGAGTTTTGTTTTGTTTATTACATAGGTCACTATACCTGTCCTAACTAAGGCTATGTTGCATAAAAGGCTATGTCACATTAATTCCAATCTAGCTGTTCAGACTTGCAGAGGCACATGGGCATGTATCGGATATGGATCGCATTTCAATACCACGTATGAAAATGGCCCAAATTGGAATTTAAATGGTAGATCCAATGTGTTTTTTTTGCCTTGTATATTGTCACACAGCCAACATTTTGTGCCACATAGGACAAAAATAGTTAGGATTTGGGCAGCGTTTACCTGCTGTGTGAACGTAGCCTAACTAACTAACATCATTTTGATTACACGTTTGCGTGGCAACAGACACAACATTTGACTGTCAGCTTTAACTGACTATTGCAGCATCTAGGCAACCCCAAGGGAAATATTATGCCTGCAGGCAAATGAGCCAGGGGGAACCACCACCCAGCTATCTTTGGCTCAGTGCACCTCAATAGATCTTGAAACTGTCCACCATGTCCTTCTCTAAAATTTGCACACCCTGTGTGATTACGTTTTCTTTGGGAGAATATAATTGAAATAGCCGCCTGTTTAGATAACGTACGTTGTTGTGTTTATGTTCTCTCACAAGGTTCCATTTAAAAAACCCTTTAAAATTATTACAAACTGGACCCGGGCTTTCTGTGGGACGCTGTCCATTTGTTAGCATTCCAAGCTTGAAACTTAGAAAGGCTGTTGGATTTGCAGAGGCTCCTCAAATATTCTGCCACACCTACTAAGATTTCCTTGTGGATTTGGCACGGTTTACAAAGCTGCATATTGATGCTGACATATTACATGTGGTAAGGCACTTTAAGCATGTTCATTGCTCATGAATATCATGTTTACCTGAATAGCTGGACATGCTAGCTGGTGATAGGTCGTAATGGGGCAATGGTGATATGGCCATTTTATTTTTGTCAGTAGTGCCAGTCAGCGTACAGATAGATGTAGCTCAACAAGAGAAGAGAAGCGTAACCCAATACTGCAGACGGTGTCTCTCCAAGTCCAGTAGTGCTAATGCATAGTGGGGAAAATCTCATCAGGAGAGGTTCATGGATAGGGGGGATAAACATGTACTGGGAGGGGTCAAGGGGCATGGCCCCAGGAGAAATCTGTTATTGACACCAAAATGTCATTGGCCTTTCGTAGTGTAAGGATTTGGTCTTTGTAGTTTGTATTAAGTGTAGTTCTAGTATGACTTAAATACCCTGTCCACCCACTTACCACAGGCACAGATCAAGCATCACCAACTTGCATCAGATCTGCTCCTTCAGCCCCGTCAGTCTCTTTCAGCTTCTCTCTCCCTCTCTTTCTTCTCCATCACCAACCTCCATCAGATCTGCTCCTTCAGCCCCCTGTCAGTCTCTTTCAGCTTCTCTCTCCCTCTCTTTCTTCTCCATCACCAACCTCCATCAGATCTGCTCCTTCAGCCCCCTGTCAGTCTCCTTCAGCTTCTTACTCCCTCTCTTTCTTCTCCATCACTAACCTCCATCAGATCTGCTCCCTTAGTCCTGTCAGTCTCCTTCAGCATCTCTCTCTCCCACTCTTTCTTCTCCATCACTAACCTCCATCAGATCTGCTCTTTCAGTCCTGTCAGTCTCCTTCAGCATCTCTCTCTCCCACTCTTTCTTCTCCACCACTAACTTCCATCTGATCTGCTCCCTCAGTCCTGTCCCTCTCCTTCAGCTTCTCTCTCCCTCTCTTTCTTCTCCATCACTAACCTCCATCAGATCTGCTCCTTCAGTACTGTCAGTCTCTTTCAGCTTCTCTCTCCCTCTCTTTCTTCTCCATCACTAACCTCCATCAGATCTGCTCCTTCAGTCTTGTCAATCTCTTTTAGCTTCTCTCTCCCTCTCTTTCTTCTCCATCACTAACCTCCATCAGATCTGCTCCCTTAGTCCTGTCAGTCTCCTTCAGCTTCTCTCTCCATCTCTTTCTTCATCACTAACCTCCATCAGATCTGCTCCCTCAGTCCTGTCAGTCTCCTTCAGCTTCTCTCTCCCTCTCTGTGTTCTCTATCACTAACCTCCATCAGATCTGCTCCTTCAGTCCTGTCAGTCTTTTTCAGCTTCTCTCTCTCCCTCTCTTTCTTCATCACTAACCTCCATCAGATTTGCTCCCTTGGTCCTGTCAGTCTCCTCGAGCTTCTCTCTCCATCTCTTTCTTCTCCATCACTACCCTCAGTCAGATCTGCTCCCTTAGTCCTGTCAGTCTCCTTCAGCTTCTCTCTCCATCTCTTTCTTCTCCATCACTAACTTCCATCTGATCTACTCGCTCAGTCCTGTCAGTCTCCTTCAGCTTCTCTCTCCCTCTCTGTGTTCTCCATCACTAACCTCCATCAGATCTGCTCCTTCAATCCTGTCAGTCTCCTTCAGCATCTCTCTCTCCCACTCTTTCTTCTCCACCACTAACTTCCATCTGATCTGCTCCCTCAGTCCTGTCCCTCTCCTTCAGCTTCTCTCTCTTCCTCTCTTTCTTCATCACTAACCTCCATCAGATCTGCTCCCTCAGTCCTGTCAGTCTCCTCGAGCTTCTCTCTCCATCTCTTTCTTCTCCATCACTACCCTCAGTAAGATCTTCCCCTTCAGTCCTGTCAGTCTCCTTCAGCTTCTCTCTCTCCCTCTCTTTCTTCATCACTAACCTCCATTAGATCTGCTCCCTTGGTCATGTCAGTCTCCTTCAGTTTCTTTCTCTCCCTCTTCTTCTTTTCCATCACTAACCTCCATCAGATCTGCTCCCTGAGTCCTGTCAGTCCCCTTCAGCATCTCTCTCTCCCTCTCTTTCTTCATCACTAACCTCCATCAGATCTGCTCCTTCAGTCCTATCAGTCTCTTTCAGCTTCTCTCTCTCCCTCTCTTTCTCCATCACTAACCTCCATCAGATCTGCTCCCTGAGTCCTGTCCGTCTCTCCCACATTGTAGATTCATATATCCACTTTTGGAAACTACGTACTGCTCAAAACCAGAGATTCCCAGGTCTGATGTGATTGCCTTACAGCTTGCTAGACCTGGTATAATTGGATGAGCCTGTCTTTTAACTTTTCAAAACTCCCATGAGGCAGCGTTGCAATAGTGCACCCTCAGCGCCTCCCTCAGGAGGGGTGTACTGTGAATAAACCATAGATGATTTTAACTAATACCATACATTTATTTGGGAAGCGTGAGACTAAATATCATGAACTAGAAACTGAAACCTGTATGAAACAGTTGCACTCACGTTGCGTAATGTGAAGCACCCAGCAACTCGTTTGAAACTTGAAATTTGAATTGAACAATTTTTTTATTATCATTTAAAAAAAATAATAAAAAAATTTATCGCCACTTCGCAAATGAGACTGCATCCCTGTCCCCCTCATGGCCATGTTTTTTTTTTTGTGCCTTGAAATGTTATTTTTGGCCAGCAAAATGAGTGCAGATTTTATTGAGTATTACTAAAATCAGTGGTGGACAGTAATGAAGTAATTGTAATTAGTTACTGTACTTAAGTAGGTTTTTTGTGCATATTTACTGAAATATTTCCACGTTGGATGACATTATACTTTAAATTCACCACATTTCAAACTCTATATCTTACTTTTCACTACATTATGTGAAATTTGTAATTCTTTCCAAGTTGTATGCATGTAAATCCGTAACATCAAAATTAAACTCGTTCATTCATGGATTCTTAGCATTAGGCAGGTAAACCAGAATGGGGTTAATGCAAACACTGACTGACAATCACACATCAAAGCATTAGTGAACATATTGTTCCTGACTTAAATAGATCACAATATAGAAATATGTACACATGCACTCGTGACTGGCGAGTTTTATTCTGCATCCATACAAACACTATTTCCTTTTATAGCACATTTGTTTTGACTGGTTTATGTTTATGAACAGACCTACAGATCAAATCAAATCAAATCAAATCACTTTTATTGTCACATCACATTTTCACAGGTGTGAAGGTGAGTGAAAAACGTAGGTGCGGAGTCCCTCAAGGTACTTCAATACAAAAATATACATTAGACAATAAAAAATTTTAATATATACAATGGAACCTGAGTCACCTTTTGGGCCACTTCTGTTGGTCCATTAATTATGCAGTTCTCACACAGTGTAAACGGCAGCAGCTGTTTTCAAATGATGCATAAAAGTCAAAATGGACAAAAATGGAGATACATGTTTTACATTGGACAGCGACGATATACAATACTAAACACAAAATCTCTGTTTATACTAATTTACAGTTTTATATAACAGTAATATAAAGTTATGAAGAAAAACTATGACATATACAGATGTACACATTTCCATATAGCACTATGGTAAGGCTGAGGTAGATGAGAGATGCAGGGTATATACAGGACATAGAATATTGATATATATATATATATATATATATATATATATATATATGCACTACTGATATACAATATGGATGGAAGATAGCAGTAGGTCAGTCTGTATGTGTAAGTGTAAATATGCTAATGTAAACGACAGAGTGATGATTGTCCATGGAGATCATTGTTTAGATGATTTAGGTGAGATGTGCTGAACCAGGTCCATATACCGGTGCCTCAGCAGTACTGGCTGTTCAGTAGCCTGATGACTCGGGGTAAGAGTCTCGGAGGCGGCTGGTTCTGGACTTTATGCTTCGGAACCTTCTCCCACTCGGCAGCTGTGAGAACAGACAGTGACTTGGGTGGGTGGAGTAGAATCTTCCTGGTTGTCCTCAGGCAGTGGCTGGTGTATAACAGGACATTAGAGCTGTAATAAATCATACTCCTGTTACTCTCCATACTTAAGTACATCTGTAGGTAACTACATTAGTACTGTTACTCCAGTGGAGGTCTAAAGGGGGGAGCTTCTACTGACACTGGGGGAATACTTTACCTTGGGGATCTCCACTTTAACTCCAGTACATGGTTTGTCTACTTTGTCCACCACTGGTTTTAATTAATTGTCAAAGTCCACACTACTGTAGAACTACCTCTCCTAAGCCATGACCACCAGGCCACTCGCTGTTTAGGGGCTTGCCGGTTTTTTTGCGCAGATACATTTTACAGTCTGCGTAGATTTCAGGAAGCAGAGCAAAACGATGTGCAAGTGCAGCACGAAGATAAGAGCCATGAGGTTGCGACACGAGCGCCTTATCAGATCTCTTTATGCAGTGGATGCATGTTGTTAGCATTTTCTTAACATTTGCAGAATTGCCACAAGCCAGTCCAGAGATGAGAGCTGACACTAGCTATGTTGCTCATATTCCTATACGGTAACCACATGGAGAGCTTCTCCTGACCTTTGTTTCACGTAAGGGACCTCAGAGTGAGAGAAAGAGCTTCTCAGTGCAGTGGGCCGTTATAAAAGGTGACCTGCCTGAGCGGCATACTTAAGAGACCATGGCAATTGGCTTTGTGCCCATGCTCATCTCGAGTACCTAAGCACATGTCTTCCCTGGCAAGCTCTCCTGAGATATTATCTGCTTTGACTCTGTCCCTTCCCAACTCTCCCAGCTTGTCCTGCACCCCCCTTTACCTGGCCCACTTTTCTACCTACTGAACCTCCCGTCTTTAACACCTGCTCCTCAAAACCACTCCTGGCAAAGACCAATGCCAGCTCCTTGGGATATTTACAAATAGAGAGCCGAACCTGTCAAACTCTTAGAGGTCTAGAGTTGCAGACAAGGAGGCGTAAAAGTTTGTTAATTAGATACCACTAAAAACAAGCCAGCAGGGTACAAACAAGATACCGATGATGACACCAGAGTAAGAGGGATTCCAGAGAGGACAAGGGGAAACTGAGCCAGGACAAGGTTGGGCTTGGACAGGACGGAGTCAGGCTCCCAGTCCAACAGTATCCCGCAATATGCACAGGTCCCATGGCATAGGAACAAGGTCCACTGATGGGGCCCACAGGTGGGGTTGGGAACCAGGACAGTGTGGCAGAATGATACAGGTCCGGTGACGGGAACAGGGACAAATATGCGACAGGATCCAGGACATGGACAGGGAACAGGCGAGAGGTTGTGAAAGGACCCACACTGGGAGCCATTCTGGGAACTGCAGTGGGAAAAAAGACCGGGAGCCGAATGCAGGACAGGAGTCATTCGCAACAAGACAAGGGACTGCATTCTGTAATGCTACTGGAAAGGAAGCAGGATGCATGCATGTATTTTGTTTATCAGGTTCCAAGCCTACAGCTCGTAACCGTGTCTATGTACCGGCGCTGTCCAAAGAAAAACATGGATCTCCATTTTTGGCCATTTTTACTTTTATGCTTCATGTGAACACAGCAGCTGCTGTTTACACTGTGTGAGACGTTCATGATGAATGGAGCAACAGGAATGACTCAAAATCGCTTGGAAAGAAGTCTGGTTCCATTGACTTACATTACAATTCAATAAGGTTTTTGCCCTCTCCTGTAAAGTTCCCAGTTTGGAGATACTCATTTTTCTTTCGGTCAGTGACGATGTGGTGATTTAAAAGGGAAACCTTGTCCAATTTTTTTTTAGACCTACACAGGTGTTTTTAAGTAGTGGACCACCTTGAAAAACCACATACTTTATTCACAATGCAAGTCTTTTTTGGGGGGGTGGGACAAGTTTTGCCTTGTAATGCAATACATTTGTGATGGATTTATTTTTAAATAAATGTAATAATTAAAATAGAGTTGGGGCCAGTCATTCTCTGAGTAGAGCGTTTTTGAGCTATTTCTTGCCATTTGTGCTGCACACAGAGGAATTTGTCTTCGGCACCTACATTCTCACACACACACTCTGTAGTAAACACATACGCTAGGGGGCAGAGAGCATATATGCCTGAAGCAGTGGGCAGCTCTGCCCACAGCACCCTAGGAAGCAATTAGGTGTCTTGGTCCAAGGGCACTTCAGTCATTACTGTCAATTTGGGGGAAACAAGCAAGCGATCCTCCGGTTACAAGAATGGCTCCCTAACCTCCAGCCCACGACTGCCCTCAACGCAGCTTAGCCCAAAGGCTGCTCTCAGAACTGTTGTAAAACAATGTCTTAGATTATCAGGCAGCTCTTTTCCCTTGCTGAACATCTGTTTCCCATCAGTATCATCAATGTGAGCAATTCATATCACTCACTCACTCACTCACTCACTCACTCACTCAGTCGTCTAACCTGCTGCTGTAGCCTATCTAAGGGCACAAGGCAGGATACACCCTGGACAGACCATCAGTCCATTGCAGGGCAGACACAGACAGCCACATTCACACGTAAGGCCCTTCCTACTGTGAGGTGACAGCGGTATCCACTGCGCCACCTTCCTTTCCAACATCCAGTAATGTGAGGAATATCTTGAGGCTATAAGGACTGAGCTCACATTGGTCCGATTATTCCCAGTCACTTTAATACACCTTCCTTCTTCTCCTCTCTCTCTCTCCAAGCTCTTCATCATAGACCACAACCAGGTGGACTGGCGCATTGCCATGACAACCAACCGGGTGCTGGGCATCTCTCTGGAACTGCTGGTCTGCGCCATTCACCCAGTAGCATCGTACCTGGGGCCCGATGTTGGGGTGCCAACGCCCGCCCTCATGTGGAACAGCTCCGTCCCCCCAATCTGCCTATGCCAGAGCCAGAGGGACACGTGGATGGAAGTGGAGCTTCTGCTGTCAGGGCTGATGTTCCTACGCTTGTACCTGGTGCACAGGGCCATCCTGCTGCACAGCAAGGTCCTCCTCAGCGCCTCTTACAGGAGCATCGGCTCCCTGAACAACATCAACTTCACCTTCCGCTTCGTGCTCAAGGTGCTGATGAATAAGTACCCAGCCCGCACCCTCCTTGTCTTCATCATGTTCTTCTGGCTGTCTGCTGCCTGGATGCTAAGGCTGTGTGAGAGGTATAATGCACGCACCCACCCAACATAACAATAATACCTCATTATACACTACTGGAACCATGTCTCCCAAACTCCAGATCAGATATTGTATTAGATCTGTTTATTTAAAAATTACTAATGACCTCCAGAAGCTTGTTTTTAAAATCATGCTAGCATGCTAGCTCGGGCTGTTTCATTTCAGCCACCGCTCGCCAGTCCTTCTGTAGGTCACTTGAGGTCATCTTACGGTTGTTAAGTGACATTGGAATGAGGTGGCGCTCATTACGGTCAGTAGAGAGTGGGTTTGGCCCTCTGCCAGTCTGTAGCTGTGTTGTCCTGTGTGTTTGCTGCTTGACCTTGTTATTATGAACCAGACACTCACTGTCTATGCCAGTAAGGCTAGAACCCAACCTTCGGTTCCTCACTAAGAACCTGCTGTACGTGTGGAGATACTGATTTAAGAACAAACTGGAGTGGTCTCTTATTTATTTCTATGTATATATATATATATATATATATATATATATATATATATATATATATATATATATATATATATATAGTTAGCATATGCAGGAGGCAAAAACAGCTTTGTGTAAGTGTACATATACAGTGTGTTGAGGTAGCAAGTGTGTAGTTAAGCATGTGGTTGTAAACAGTATGGATATATAAAGTGTACAGTGCAGGTAGGAGAATACCAGCTCAATGTTCAGGTGAACAGCTAAACAGCTTACAGGACAGATGTACAGTATCACAAGGGGACCAGTCTGACTGCTCTAGGGTAAAAGCTGTTACTGAACCTGGTTGTTCTGGCTCAGCTGTTCTGGTACCTCTTTCTGGATGACTGAGGTGTGTGGGCTCAGAGGATATGTTGACTGCTTTCCTCAGACATCTCTTGTTGTAAATGTTCTGTATGGGTGGGAGGGCAGTTGGGGTGATGTGCTGTGCAGTCTTGTGTGTGAGTGCACGAGTTCCTCGCTGTTTGTCGGTGGACGGTGACTTAAACCGAAAGTTTCTTAGTGAGGCACACTAACACATACATACATACACTAACACACACACACACACACACACACACACACACACACACACACACACACACACACACATACATACATACATACACACACACACACACACACACACACACACACACACACACACACACACACACACACACACACATACATACATACATACATACACACACACACACACACACACACACACACACACACACACACACACATACATACATACATACATACATACACACACACATACACACACACACACACACACACACACACACACACACACACACACACACACACACACACACACACACACACACACTAACACACACACACACTAACACACACGCACACACACACACACACATACATACATACACACATACACGTGCATATATATATATATAATAAAAACTTGTCAGCTATGTCCAAAACCATCTGCCTTCCTTCTCAGAGTAAAATTATTATTTTTTCCATACTCAAAAACAACATCATAATGTCACACAGAAGCTCAAAATGATGTTTGGTCTGAAATGCAAAATCAGCTTTATTCTGATAGCAGTACCAGATAATCCTCCCACATCCTGTGATGCAAGCTCAACTGTAAGCAGACAGCTGCACTGACCAACCACTTCATAAGGCACACCTCCCGGTCCACTCTTTGTGCATATCAGCTCCACCCTCCACATAGTTATAGAGTATGGTCCAGCTATTGTTAAATGGCCAGGACCCACCCAGGACCACCATAGAGTATGTATAACCTTTCTCAGCACTGCATTCTTAAACGTATGAAATGGAAGGAGATTATTTATGTAAAGTACGTTTATCTCTATGTCAAACTGGAAACCACCTGCTAGCGACAAATTCTGTGACTGTTTTTGTAACATAATTAGATTTTATTGCTCCACAGTGCCAGCGGAATCCACGTTTGTATTCATACTTAGAAGCATGTCAAGCACTGGCCGCCGATTCATTTCACCATTACTGTTGATGGTCAATTTGAAGTCCTAATTTGGAAAAGATACTTAGTGGCAGATTTATAAATGGGTCACTTTCAAGAAGTTCAACAAATACTCATCTAATTTTTGCCAGCTCGCCATGACGTGTGAAATTGAGCATCGTATGCTTCTGTTTGTTGTTGGGAAAGTTCTTCAGTGCTGCCCAGAAGATCATAGCGTAACTCATCACGTATGTGTGATGTGTAGTAAACTATGAATCAAGGAACGTAGTGGGGAAAAAAATGGGGAAAAGTGGACTTTGTTGAAGATCTTAACCGAGTAACAGATTTGGGTGTCAAAAATAGCAAACGTTTTGAGTATTTCATATTGAATCTGAGCTCAGAGTGTATTAAGAGTGACACAGAATCAAACAACACTTTTCCCGCTCAGAGATCATGCAAGGTTTAGGATTTTTCTGCACCACCTTTGACTGGGGAAAGTGTTTCTGTTCAAGCAGAGTGCCTTAAGCCTGGAAATTCTCCAAAACTGTGATGGCTAGCTACCTAGCTTGCCAAGATCCACATTGGGTAAAACTCGAGACCTGATTTTTCTAGATGTATTGAATTTCTAACAAACAAAGTGGGTTCCTAAAGTTCAATTTTGATACCAGGATATGAATAAAAGGCATTTCTTACTAAAGTGGTCACGTGTGGGCACTGTACAGATCTCTTAACTTTTAATAACACGAGGTACGTCGGAAAAAAGGCTAACCTAACTTTTGTAGCCTAGGCTAGCCATTCTCTAGCATTGCCAGCATCACATGGATGTTCTTAGTTTGCTTTGTGATAATTAAATATACCACCCTTAAAAATCCACCCAAAATCAAACCTTCCCGAACTAAAGACTGTGGTAGGTTTATGAGGTGGATGTCTGTAGATTACAAGTGATTTTAGATCTGTCATATAGATGTCTCACAGTAGCAATTTATTACTTATTAAAATTATTTGAATTTCAACACATGGGTGTAATTTTTATATAATACAGGTTACTTTAGATGTGGTTGTCATATGGATGTATTATAGGAACATTAATATCATATGTCGTGGGCTGGAGGTTATGGAACCAGCCTTGTGACTGGAGGCTCGCTGGTTCTACTACCTGAACCGACAAGACTGAATTGCACCTAAGCATGGAACCCAAACCCCGGCTGTGCTGTAGATAGGGTTGCTCACCACTTCGGCCCAGTGTGCTTACTGCCCCCTCCTATGTGTGTTCACTAGTGTGGGTGTATGTGGATGTTTCACTTTACAGATGGGCTAAACTCCTTTGTGTTCAAGCACTATGAGCTAATGGATTTAAATACGTATATAAGTTTTTGCAGTAGTACAGTAGTAAAAGAAGGCTTGTGTGGTGTGACTTAGTAAAGTCATAGCAGGATTTGGTTATCCGCAAAGTCTCTTTTCGTTTTTTCATCTTAAAGCAGCAGTGAATGTTTAGCATAACTTTACAAGACTTAACAAGGCATGATGCATAACACACTTTGGTGATAGCATTTGATGTATTTTTGTATTGTATCGTATGTGTTGTATGTCGTCAATGTCCAAAGAAAAAAAATGTATCTCCAAAATGGCAACTTTATAGGAGAGGCAAAAAACCTAATTGAATTTGAATGTAAGCCAGTGGAACCAGACGTTTTTCCAGGCATGTTTTGGATATTTCTGGTGATCCACTCATCATCAAATGTCCACCCAATGTAAAAAAACAGCTCATGTGATCAAATGATGGCAAAAAATAAAAATCGACCAAAATGAACATTGTATTTATTGGACAGCGACGATATGTTATGAGTTTTAGTATTTAGGTTGCTAAATCAAAATGGGCTGCTCCACACAAGCTAGTTCTAAAGGGTAGGTTAAAATTTGGGGAAGCCAATGGAAACTCTAGAACTCTGTTGTGCCGGTTAGCCATAGACTTTTCTATATGTAGTTGCTGCAAATAAATTTTATTTTTTAAAAGAACGTACATTATTAAAATCTATTGTAAATGATTCTACACAATGATTCACATAGCCAATGACCGCATGTACAAGGATCCAAAAGGATGATGAAAAAAGAAGACTTTTGAAGTCTATTAATATATTCCCTGCATATTCTGTATATTAATACATTCCACACATATTCTATTAATATACTGTATTTTACACATATTCTATTCTATTATAATACATTTTCCACAAATTCTGTCTATTAATACATTCCCTGCATATTCTGTATATTAATATATTCCACACATATTCTATTAATATACTGTATTTTACACATATTCTATTCTATTATAATACATTCTCCACAAATTCTGTCTATTAATACATTCCCTGCATATTCTGTATATTAATATATTCCACACATATTCTATTCTATTATAGTAAATTCTCCACAAATTCTGTCTATTAATATATTCCACACATATTCTGTCTATTAAAAGATTCTCCACATATTCTATTAATACATTCCACATATATTCTCTCAATTAACATATTCCACATATATTCTTTTAATACATTCCCCGCAAATTCTATTAATAAATGTCCTACATATTTTGTCTATTAATATATTCCAGACAAATTCTATTAATACATTCTCACATATTCTATTAATATATTCCCCACATATTATATTACTACACTCCCAGCATATTCTATTAATACATTCCCCACTTTTTCTGTCTATTAATACATTCACCATATATTCTATTAATACATTCCCCACCTTTTCTACTAATACATTCTCCGCATATTCTATTAATACATTCCCCACATATTCTACTAATACATTCTCCGCATATTCTATTAATACATTCCCCGGATATTCTGTCTATTAATACATTCCCCACTTTTTCTGTCTATTAATACATTCACCATATATTCTATTAATACATTCCCCACATATTCTACTAATACATTCTCCGCATATTCTATTAATACATTCCCCGGATATTCTGTCTATTAATACATTCCCCACTTTTTCTGTCTATTAATACATTCTCCACATATTCTATTAATACATTCTCCGCATATTCTATTAATACATTCTCCGCATATTCTATTAATACATTCCCCGGATATTCTGTCTATTAATACATTCCCCACTTTTTCTGTCTATTAATACATTCACCATATATTCTATTAATACATTCCCCACATATTCTACTAATACATTCCCCACATATTCTACTAATACATTCTCCGCATATTCTATTAATACATTCCCCGGATATTCTGTCTATTAAAACATTCCCCAATTTCTCTGTCTATTAATACATTCCCCACATATTCTACTAATACATTCTCCGCATATTCTACTAATACATTCTCCACATATTCTATTAATACATTTCCCGCATATTCTGTCTATTAATACATTTCCCGCATATTCTGTCTATTAATACATTTCCCGCATATTCTGTCTATTATTAGTAATGAACTATATAAACAGTCATAGATCTATCTAAAATGTGCACGATTTAAGATTTATATAAAGTGTTTGCCGTCATTTATATTTATCTCTAGGTGAAGATATATAGAGACTGAGCTGCCAGCAGTAAAATCTGCGACTGTTTTTGAAACATAATCTCATTTTATTGCCTCAAAGTTCCAGCTGAATCCACGTTTGTACGTATCTGTAGTTAGAAGCATGTCAAGCAATGGGCGCTGATTCCTTTCACCATTACTGTTGATGGTCAATTTGAAGTCCTAATTTGGAAAAGATACTTAGTGACAGATTTATAAATAGGTCTGTTTCAGGAAGGGTAACAAATATTCTTCTGATTCCTGCCAACTGGCCATGGCGTGTTAAATTGAGCACCATGTGCTTCCAATGTTTTGAGGAAACTTCTTTATTGCACCCCAGAGATGGAAAGGTCATTCCATCAAATGTGTGTGATGTGTAGTACGGAGTAGTGGGTGGTCAAAATCACGAAACTAAGCAGAGTGAACCAAGGAGCGCAGTGAAAAGTGATCTAAAATACATATGATCTGAGGACCTAACGTCAGGTGCAGAGGTATTTGGACATCGACAAAGGTATTATTTTGAAAAATCATCAAAATATGTATTTGGAGAACGTCGGAATATTTCATAGAACTCATATAAGGTGTATAAGGTGGATTTACCTCATCCTACCAATACTGATATTACTGTCCATAAAGACTCGTTTTAAAACATGTTATTTGATGTTTATTAATGTGTCATGACAACACTTTGTATGTAGATATCAAATAACAGCTATTCTCTATTTTTATTGTTTAAAATGACTGGATTTCAAATGGAATGTGCTTAAGGAGTGGAGCGGTTTTGAGGTTTGGTATACTAACGGTTCATATCGGTTTCTTAACAAGAGGTCAGCGATGCCAGTTTTCTGATTTACCAGAAATGTTTTATTGTGGTGGAAATTTTCTGATTTGCCTGGATTATGCATTTTATTTTTCATGGTTATGTGGGAACCATCTACAGGATGGGTATGAATACAAGGCCAGTACAGTGCAAGAGAGAGATAATGACAAAACCAAAACACTTCCACTGTAATCAAAGATTTCTGCTCGAATTGGGTGGGCATGCACAGAAATTAACATTTTTGGCCAAAGCCGAACAAAATTAAAACATTTGGTCGAAGGCCAAGTACGTTTTTTCACGGAATTAATTTTTCACTATTGCATAAATTCAAAATTTTCAAAGGAAAAAAGCTATGACTAAACTGCAGTTCTAACATACTTACTGAACACTGAACATTTCTAACTCCGGACAGCCCAGCAAACATGCCAACGAAACACAGTATGACTTAAATATATTGGCAAAATAAACCCATCCCAGCTGACATGCCTGTTGCATTCAGAGAGTGCCTCAAACCACGCTGATCGTGTTTTATCACGTTGTTGTAAAAATGTTTTTTTCAAGGAGGATGAACTTAAAGTGGGTAATAGGGCTGCCCTCTAGAAGTCGACGATTCGAATCGTCAGTCGGCGACCCTTCAAGTCAACTGAGACCCTTCAAGTTGACTGACAACAGTGACATTTTTTTCCCCCGTAAAACAGACTAAAGCTTACAGAAATGCACAAGAACTTTAAGAATGTAAATAGACATGTTAATAATTATTAAAGGGGAATAATAAATATATATGTAAGTTCTAGCTGGGCTGTGACGCAGGCTTGCTAAAAAATTTAATCCACGTGACGACGTGCGCTGGCGGTTCACCACTTAGGAAGCTGTGAAGCTGAGAAACACGGGTGGAGCGATGTCTCAGAGAAAGTCTGGAGGAGCTTTAGAAGAAGAGGATCCGAATAAATGAAACCGAATTCTGCTCTTCATTCAGTCAGACATCCAACACTGCTCCAAACGAGGGAGCTGACCTTCGGTTTAGACGTAACGGCTGTTTGCGGTGAAGGAAAAACGGAGCGGAGACGTTTGTTTTATTATAATTCCATTATTTTAGAACCTATATAACAGATATGTTTATTTATTCATTTACAGATAAGATTATCTTTATTTAAGGATGAGTGCAGTCACTTACGCCGATAAACGAGAGATAATTATTTCAGCACGGGTAATATAATAAACGGTTTTAAGTTCAGATCGATCATATGCCACGTCTCTTTTAGTTCAGATATATGTTCCTGTGACTCTGCTGACTTTCTAAATGAGGAGGACATCAGATCTGAACCGTGTGCAGACTGATTTACTGATTACTAGATGGAGAAAAAACGTGAACGAATAGTCAAATCATTGACCAAGACGGGCGAATCCGCTTCAACTGACAAAATTTTGAGTCGGGTACAGCCCTAGTGGGTATGACCCTAGAGCGTTGGCACTAGCCCTGAAGCTAAGTTAGTTCCCTAAGCTAAGTTGGATCCCGTCTACATCGGGGAACCAGAAAAGCCAACAGCGTCATTCCTGTTTTTTTAAGGAGTGAGATTACTTTCAGAAAACTTCATCATCTACACTCATCTACTCATCCACACTAGTAGATCAGCACATTTGCTGTACACCAAGGGCTGCTTTCATATATACACGTATAGACCGAATCATGTATAAAAACATTATGTCGTAATGCTGTGTGTTTTTTGAGAATACAGCTTTACAAGTATAAACATTTGTGGTTACAGACACGACCTCTTAGTTATGAACGCGGACCGAGAAGTGAGAAACGACAGTCAAAAATACGCCACTGGAGTCGCAGGCAGAACGCATTGAGTACAGTTCGAGTCAGGTTTTGGCCAATGACTGTAAGAGTCAAAATACTGAGAGTCGACTCTATCAATCTACATCATAGTCAAACGAAAAAGGGACGAGGTGAGCGTTAAGCATCCATGAGTCAAGAATTCCATCAATTCCCGCTGCGAGAGTTGAGAGTCAGAGTAGATTCCAGAAAACCCGGTGTCGTGCTTCACTACACGGGAAGCCCGCAAAGGTGCATGTGCACTGTGCCGAATCGATTGGTTCTCTGCCTGTTCTCGCATTTTATAAACCATATTCATAACTAAAAGGTCGTGTCCGTAGTAATTCAGGCCACATGTGTGAATGTCTTCATGCATGATTCAGTCTATATGTGACTTACATCAGACTAGGGTTTTTTTTTTACTCCATTCTTTTCAAGGATTCAAGGAGACTTTCGCATCACATGTGGTACATGGGCTGGAACGAAATCGTAGTACTCAAGGACCCGGTTACATCCAGACAGCAGTACTTACATAAATAAAATATACATACATACAGGGGTTGGACAATGAAACTGAAACACCTGTCATTTTAGTGTGGGAGGTCTCATGGCTAAATTGGACCAGCCTGGTGGCCAATCTTCATTAACTGCACATTGCACCAGTAAGAGCAGAGTGTGAAGGTTCAGTTAGCAGGTAAGAGCACAGTTCTGCTCAAAATACTGCAATGCACACAACATTATGGATGACATACCAGAGTTCAAAAGAGGACACACTGTTGGTGCACGTCTTGCTGGCGCATCTGTGACCAAGACAGCAAGTCTTTGTGATGTATCAAGAGCCACGGTATCCAGGGTAATGTCAGCATACCACCAAGAAGGACGAACCTCCACCAGCATCACGTAGTGATCTGGCCACTATCCTGCAAGAAGAATGGCTTAAACTCCCTCTGACCACTGTGCAGGACGCAGTATATGTCATTCCCAAGACCAACTAACGCTGTTTTGGCCGCAAAAGGAGGCCCTACACCATACTAATAAATGACTGGTCTAAAACCAGGTGTTTCAGTTTCATTGTCCAACCCCTGTACATATGTATGTATGTATGTATGTATATATATATATATATATATATATATATATATATATAAATACAGAGAGAAAGAGCAGCAGGAAATTGAAAAGGTAGCAGCAGAGTGTATTTAAAGTGACTAGTGTCCTCAAAGTGTCGGTGCAGTGGTTCCACTAAGTGGCGTTTTTTGGGCAGGTTTAAGACTTTGGAGGAAAGTTCGGAGGAAACGTGTTCCTGCAGGTGTCTTTCAAAAAACCAAGTCTCTTGGTTATAGACGAGGCTGTAATAAAGGCAGAGAGTAAGCTACTAAATACTGACTGGTTTAGAGAGTGCTTAAAAAGTGCTTAATGACCATTTTAATTGGAAATAAATAAAAGAAAGCAGATCTTGGATTTTCACACAGTACTGTATATAATAGCTTTATAGTTTACCTGTGGGTAAGCGTAATAATAAACTGATATAGCCGAAATGCAAGGACGTATTATTATTAATGTTATTAATCTATTACAGCTCTGTTTAGACCTTTATCTCCCTGTGTTCTCTAACTCTGTCCCCTGGGATGTGTGTCTCCCTCTGTAGGCAGGAAGAAGTGAAGACAAGAGACATGGGCACAGCACTTTGGCTTATTGCCATCACGTTCCTCACAGTGGGCTACGGAGACGTGTCCCCCGAAACCAGCTGTGGCAAAGTGGTCTGCCTCTTTACAGGCGTCATGGTAAATATGATACTGCTGTGGTTGTTTGCACTGGTTAGCTGTGAATGCCTGCTGTAATGAGTCAAAGTCTTTCCACCACTGTTCCAATGTTTGAAATCACAGTTCAATAGTTTGCTTTGAGGGTTTTTTATGAACATAAAGCCAGTTGTTAGCTAAACCAGGCAAGCTGTGCAAGCCTGCCTACTCACTGTACTCTGCAGATTTAAAGGTACAGCAGGATACATAGTGCAGAAAGCTCAGGCGCCAGTAAACAAGTATGTGAGTGTGAGTTACTAGGACTAGTTTTAACTGCGTCCTCCACCTGGAACAGCGCTAAAAGTTGGGGAAGCTAATGGAAAGCACATAGCACATTTAAACTGGAAATTTTTCCATGGAATATTCAGCACAAGCTCTTATTGTGTTGCCGCTGCAGCGTGTTTATAGATTGTGTTTATAGATTATAGTTATTATCATGTTGTCATGTACAAAGCTGTATGCATTACCTAGTTGTTATAGTCAACACGTGACTTAGAGGAATTTGTGGTGCAACCAGATTTGGTAAAAGGATGGTTTAGATAAGGCTAGGATAGGATAAAGACTTCAGGCACGAGTATTAAGACTTTAGGCCTTAGTATTAGAACGCAGCAGCACAACACGATCAAACATGAAAGGAGAAAGCGAGATCAAAGTCAGGATACAGGCTAAGGTCAGAACCAGGACAGACAGGCAGCGAAGCAACCAGAGTATAGGGGAGAGACAGAGGGAATAGTCAGAGGGCGGAATGAGATCGAACAGCCACAGGATGCAAGAGGACGAAAGCCAAAGAGGGACAAGAAAGAGATCCATGGTATAAGAACAAAGGAGGTCAAAGCCAGAGTAAACAAACAGTAGAAAGAACTCTCAGATTTGCAAACGGGGTTTGGCAAAACTTCGCAATGAGGAAGTCTTTGAGTGGGGTTTATATACAGAGAGTAAAACAGACCACAGGTGGGCCTAAAATTCAGGAGACCTAGAGCGGGAGTGATTGGGTTACTGGGAACGCGTGGGTGTGATGTCATCGAGTGATGCCCTCTGGGAAGTTGAGTCTGGAGGAGAGGTGGAGCCGGGAAAACCCAGAAACGTAACAGAGACCTAGCAGTTACAATTCTTTCCCTTCGGTATGTTCTACGGCAGGGCATAATGGTACAAAAAATAGAATTTGGAACATTTGAAACCAATATTTTTACTATTCTTTGTTCAGATGCTACATATTTAAGCTGTATTTTCATAACAGTGCATACAAAAATCATTTCTTCCTGTTTTGGAAATCTCTAGCTAAACAAACCAATTTGTCTTTAGTAATGCAGATAAAATAGACTTATTGAAAAATAGTTGCACCCAGAAGGAACCAACCAACAGGAATGAAACTTGGTGGGGAGTTTTGACATTGTGAGACACATGAATGATTCAAGTTTCATGCTTAGCTGTGCGTGTGACGCAAGCAGGGACAGGCCTTACTGCTGTACCTGACTGACTATATAAGGTCTTGTTGTGATATGGTATTGGTAGCATCCTTTGCAAGTGAGGTATGCCTCATACAGCAGTTTGAAGAGTTTGGTAGGGCTCCAGGAAGTGCAATGGTCTTATGGACGTGTTGCGTGACATACCGGCCATGTGGATACTGCAATAGCAGACAGTTGGTGGTAGTTGCTAAAAGAAGGCAGGCACCAGCAACATGCAGGATCTTGGCGACCTGCACAAACCATGGAGAGGGAGAACTGATGGAGTGTCCAGTGTCCACGTAATGACCCAACAGCCATGATTGTGGCCATTCAGCGAGCAGTGATGGCCCCCATGAGTCCTTGGTAGATGGCTGCACAATGCAGGTTTACTCCACCTCTACCTCTACTGCAAAATCTGCTGGAACGGTGTGAGAATATTTATGGGATGGATTATCACAGGACACCATTAGGAACCCCTACAATTCTGTGCCGAGACGTCTGGCATGTTGTGCTAGCCCTGGGCCCACGCTAAGAGACACTACTTCTGTATGTGTAGCTCAATTAACATTCCCCATATCAGTCTAAATTCATCATCATTTATTGTTTGCCGGTAATGTTTACCTTTTATCTTCTATGACTGTTGATTTTGCACCCAAGTTTTTATTTTTTATTTATTTTTTATTTATTTATTTATTTTTTTATTTTTGTGGTGGAATTATTTCTGTCTGCACCTGAAATTTAGTACAAAGGACTACATCTGGTCCTCAGTAGCTACGTGCGTGCGTGTGTGCATGCACTGGGCTGCCGGTTCTCCTCAGTCCATCCCTCGTTTTCTGATCCTAGCAGATAAACGACAGGAGCGTGGGGCCTGAGCCAGGCGCAGACACCTCCCTGACACTGACACAGTGGAAAAAAATCTTTCACTCCACTCACTCTCCCTCGCACGGTGTTTTTATAAGCTTTCCGCCTTTTTTTTTTTTTTTCTTTTTCCACCACTTTCCACCATTGCCATTTTTAGGTGGTTTATAGCATTTGGCACCGGTGAATCCAGAGGGTGTGCCAACCTGCCAACCGAGTCTTGGAAAACCAAAGGAAAAAAAAAAGTTTCCTTATTCAGTTGGAACAATACACTGGGCTAGTTTTATAGAGGTGAGGGATCGCCCTCTCACCTGTAACAGAATCGACCTCTTCAGCTAATGCCGTGATCCTAAATACAGCCTGCCAAATTTAACTCAGGCCCCACTCCAACCTCACAACATGATTCTCTAGGCATTTATACATGCATGCACATTTTTACATTAGTCAGGGCTCTGGGATTCTGGCGCAAACATCTACACTGCAAAAAAATTGGATCCAAAAATTTCAAAAGTCATTTTCATTAATCCCGCTGTTATGTTCAGCCATAAGGAATAGCAGTGTGTTCCCAGGTCAAATTAATCCGATGCCTGTTTAACCATCTGAAAGTAGTTATATACTTGATATTCCATATTAAGTATAGTTAAGATGTTAGTCATTCAACACAATCAAACAATCACATTGTGTCTCAAACCTAAAGTAAGCAAATTCATGTACCCTTTTTTTAAGCCTACATTCACACGGGTGGGTCAAACGAGTTAAATTAGTCATTTCCCATTCCATCCACTCATCACACTGACTGGTTTCATGCTCCAAAAAAAAAAAAAATCCTAATAATATTTCTCCTGTATTTTTAAATGGGTGTTTTTATTTTTTTCTTGTTTTTTTTTTTGCTGTATTTTTTGAAACGGGTCAATTTAACAAAAACATAACATAATGACATAATTTGATACAGAGTAACAGAGGTGAAGCAATTAGATTTTTTTTCAGGAATGTTATCATTGTCTAGATAAGTAACTAGTAACTTCATGATAATCCCCTTTTTTCAGTTATTATACAAACCCTGGAGCCAGCGATACCAACATTAACACTATTAGGTATGGTCTGCTGAGCCTGTGCAGCACCCTGACTGAAAAAACAGCTTAGCGCGAGTGTAGCGACAAAATGTTCCTTCCTTGTTTTTGCGTTTCTGTGCTGCACTCGGATGAGTGTATTAAATTTTTCCCTTTTAACACCCAGAAAATCCCACTGAGGAGCCTTCTCCCCATTATCCATGTCATCGCTTAACGACCGCCTTCATATCAGTAGTCCACAAATACACCTATGAAATGGAGTGTAGATGCAGTGTACTTAATATACACCGAGCACTTTATTAGGAACACCTTGTATCTGCACTCGTTTTATTAGCTCCACTCACGTAATTGGAGCACACTGTAATTCTACAATTACAGACTGTAGTTCATCTGTTTCTCTGCATACGTTGTTATCCCCTTTCACCCTCCACTGCTGCGTTTCATCCACTCACACCAGCACAACACACACTAACACACCACTACCACCATGTCAGTGTCAATGCAGGGCTGAGAATGATCCACCAGCCATGTAATGCCTGCTCTGTGGTGGTCCTGTGGGAATCCTGACCGTTAAAGAACAGGGTAAAGTATATAGTGTATAGAGAAACTGATGGACTAGAGTCTGTAACTGTAGAACTTCAACATCTATACAACATCTATATGGTGGTTGGTGTAGCTCAGCGGATAACACCCGGTCTGGGTGACTATGTTGTGCTACACCAATAAGAGTCCTTGGGCAAGACTCCTAACACTACATTGGCCTCCCTGTAATATGATTAACTTGTAAGTTGCTCTGGATAAGAGTGTCAGCTAAATGCTGTAAATGTATATGGTATGTGGCGCTGATGAATGAACAAAGAGTATATAGTATATGTATATATACACACACACATATATATATATGTGTGTGTGTGTGTGTGTGTGTGTGTGTGTGTGCAAGACCTAAAAGAGTTAATAAAAAAATATATATATTTTTATTTTTTATTAAACCCTCTGTTATGTTCAGCCATAAGCAAGAGCAACAATGTCCCCAGGTCAAATTGATCCGATGCATATATTGTCTATATGACTATATATAATCACAAGCAAAATGTAAAGAGATTTTATTTAACAGCATTTTTGACATTTCTATTAGTCATGAAGACATTTTTACATAACTTACAATACAATGTTTATTACATATGACACAGAAATGTGTTTCTTGTTGGAGAGCAGAGGTTTATATTTACATTACATTTACGGCATTTAGCTGACGCTCTTATCCAGAGCGACTTACAAGGTGAATCATATTACAGGTAGGTCAATGTGGTGTTAGGAGTCTTGCCCAAGGACTCCTATAGGTGTAGCACAGCATAGTCACCTAGACCAGGAATCGAACCCTAGTCTCCCACATGTGGTGGAGGTGGTTCCCTGGAGGGTAGAGGTGTTATCCGCTGAGCTACATCCAACCAAGGTTTAGAGTCATGTACATGTGTTCTTTGTGTTCATTTATTGTCCCATAGAAACAAGTAATTTCAGTAGGAGTGTTCCAAACTTTGCATTATTAAAATTTAATGTTAATCATTATTAAAACTATGTATTATTTAAAATCTTTAAAATCTCTAATTATTAAATCCTTAAAGGGCTCACTACTGCACAGTATCAGGTGGTTTTAGGTGGGATTCTATGGAGAAATGTACATATATATTAATGTTATCTGTGATCCAGCGCTTTATAGCACCGGTGCTAAACACTGGAGAAGTTTATGGATAGGTATCTGCAGACCTAGGGGAATGAGGCGACTAAGGGCAAATAGGCCACTGTTATCTGTCAGGTCAAAGAACGAGAGCATGTGTGATCTATTTTCTTTCCTCCATGTGCCATCTGTTTTGGGGAGGTGCTCACATGACCCATATCCTTTCAATAGGGCGTGGACAGATTCTAGGAAGGATGTGTTTCCTCCTGAGCTGGTTTCTTATACAGAGGAATCCACACTGACCGCCACCTCTTAACCTGCCAGAGGCAGAGGTTTTCGAAACTACTGTATGAGACACTTGGCCACTCTGGAAGAGACTCTGTTTATGATTATGGAGGTTTCTGTTTTTGTTTACACTTGGTGGATTTGGAGGCTGCTGATGCATGTTAGATGGAATACAAATATGAAAAGGGCCATTCAAGAATAATCAGTGTTTTCCTCTTGTCTGGAATTCTGGTCCATCAGCCAAGACGTGTTTGTTGTCTGATGTGTGCTTCTTTAGCTTTAGCACAGTTAGCATTGATGGAATCACAAGTAGACTTGCCTAAAGCTACACTGTGTAATGATTCTAAGCTTAAAATAACGGCTTTAAAATCATTTTGGTGGTATACTGACCCATAATAGGGTGAATGGGACTTCATTGATTGCAACTCTAGGCCCAGAATGCCTGCTATAACGCTGTGTAACCACGGAGAAGTTGGCATGAGACATCTGACCAGAACTGTGTATTGTTTTACCGCACCACGTCACACAACAGCAGCTATAGGTCTTCGGCTAGCTATAAGAAGAAGCTAGTTTGGTATTCCCAGCATGGATGTCATGACAGAGGCTTGAAGAGACCAAAGAAGACGTTGTGTGAGGAAACAAGGAGGAGAAGAAAGAGGCCAAAGTAAATCTCAGATTGGCTTGTACTTGTTGGCAGGAGCTAAAAGAGATTCAGTCTCATGGCTAACAGGGCAGACAACGAAGAAGACGAGCAGTTGGTCCGTCCCTACTAACGTTATTTTTGAAAGACTGAGGCTGTTGCCTTATCAATCATGCTTGTCTTGTAGGTTTGTAGGTTACACCAATAGTCATCTAACCTAGCATGCAAAGCATTTCAGGCTAGCATCTCATACAGACAGAGTTCAGACACTGCCCGAGCAGGGGCCAGTGCTGGTACCTAGAGATTAATACACAGACCTAGAGCAAGTAAAGCATTACCTGGCAACCCCAGCCCAGTGCTCATTCCTATAGAGGAGAAAAGGTCATTATAAGTGCAACACAATACACACAACTTACACCTCTACTAGAGCTCACTCACTTGATGGGTCTTCAGTCAGCGTTTAAAGACTGCGAGAGACTCCGCTGTTCTGACACCCAGTGGGAGTTCATTCCACCATCTGGGAGCCAGGACAGAGAAACAACAGGAGCTGTCGGTGTATCGTCCTGCATGACACACACATGAACTCAAAGTGGAGTCAGATTCTGTATCCATCTGCTTTTCAACAAATGTACGTGTACAGCTGCCCATAAAGAGGCTCACAGAGTGATCTGGTGTTACGGAAGTGGAGTATGAGTGTATTATTCACCGCATATAACCAATACGCTGCAAGAAGTAGTATGCAAGTCATATAGTTTATGATTATATGTATAAATAAGTGATAGTGATAGTGATAGAGTTGTGCAAAGCTTATTTGCAGCTACAAGAACTGTTTTGAAATTGCTGCTGGGATCCACTGGGATGATATTAAAGTGGTCATTGCTTTTTTAGCTGGCGCTGTGGATGGCACTCAATATGCTCAATACAAAACATGAAAAGTACAACTGTTTGCATGATATTAGTCCAGTTAGTTTGTCTTACCGCTGTAGTTAAATGATCGGAGCACAACGTATTAGTAATACATGCAGAAATTATATAATTATAAAGAATTCAGCTATTTTTCTTCCACCTATAAGGGGTTTCTGACTATATGACATACTGGTGCAGAGAAAACTCAGTCTTCACCCTGGCTGCTGCACATGTTTTCGCTATGGGATGTACATTAGCCTGTTTGTGTAGCAGCTTTGTTGAAATATTCCTTCAATGTCGTTTATCAGAATATTTGCCTACTAATCAGACTGTACTTCTGCACAACACTAACCGAATGCTAATTTCCCTTTTTTGCTAATGCAAGCCGTTGAGGAGAGCAGGTAAAGAGGCTGTTTGATACCTGTTGTGATTGTGAATGGATGTTGCATGACTTTATCTTGTAAAATTTTGAGCTCTGTCTAATAACGTTGTGGTGCTCATCAGTTCTCAGCAAATGAACCTATTGGGACAGCACCGTCACATGCATAGTACTAGAAGCTGTTTTTGTTTTTTTACATCATTTGAAAACCACACCTCACATTTACTTTCTGTGATCAGATTAATTATGATGTTGATAAGTCATTATCTCACTGGTTATTTATATATTAATAATGTGTTCTTTAATCTTTATCTATTTTAGTGGTTAAAGTATTAAAGGGTATGTAATTAGAAGTGAGTAATTGAGTAAGCAGTTAACAGATTCTGTAGTTTGTTTTTAGTTTAGCTTAATTACCAATTGACTGTGTAGTAAATGTTGCTTACTGCAGGGCTAGTGAACTGATAGGCGTGTTTACTCATATAAACAGTTAATGCCATTAATCATTTATTGCTAGTTATGAGCTCACCAGGCAGTGAATAAGTCACCCATGACTGAAACTCACCTTATCACGTGTAATACCTCCACAAGCATATCACAAATAACAGCTGCATTGGATTCGCCATAGGCAAGATCAGACACTCTAGTATTAAAGAACTGTGCAGGTGGGCCAAATTTGGTGGCTGCCTTTCCCAGTATTTTACTGGTTGTTCCAGGTAGTATGAAAGCTCCTGAATGTTCATCATGCCAAGCAGCCCAACATTTCATCGCTGTCCAAAGAAAAACATGTATCTCCATTTTTGTTGATTTTTACTTTTAAGCCTCATTTGATCACATGAGCTGCTGTTTACACTATGTGGAAATTACATGAAGAATGGACCAACAGAAATGTCCCAAAACCGTTTGGAGAGATGTCTGGTTCCATTGACTTCCATTCAAATTAAATGAGGTTGTTGGCCTCTCCTGTAAAGTTGCCATTTTGGAGATACCTGTTTTCCTTTGGACAGCGGCGATTTACAAGAATTGTTATACTGGGATTACAAGGGATTGACCAGCATCCCAGTGTAGGCATTGTGGTTGAGCTGTGTAGACACATATTCATCTGCCTGGTAATTTCATAATTACACTATTAATTCATGATCGAGAGCAGCATCTGCGTACTGTGAATCACAGTGGACATACGGTTAGGCCTAAAATAAAGGCTGGTTATTTAAAGGCTTTGATAGAAAGTTCCACTTATAAACAACAGCATATTTAACACATGCATTTTGAAAGTCATCTGTCATATTATTATCTAAAATTGATTGAATTGAAAAAATCTAAATATTTTATTTATATAAATACAATATAATAATAATAATAATTATGATTATTATTATTATTATTATTGTTATTATATCTGCTGAAGATGCGAAGTTATTATTTCAAGGCAGTTTTTTTTTTAATATATATATATTATTGTATTACTTTTCTATAATTAAAACAATGTTATGATGTAAACAAAGTAATTTAGAGTGTTTTGATGTGAAATGCTTTGTTCAGAGAAACACTCCTGACCTAGAATTATTCACAGGGGTGGTGTAAGTGTTTAATGAAAAGTGTTAAATCAAACTTCCTCATTAAAAGTTATTACATAATCCTTATAGGACAAAGTAGTCCCTACACTAAAATATACAACACATCTGAACACCAAGAAGACAAAAATCTAAGGCTAAATTTCATTTTAAAGCAGTTTAGGCGAAAATCCCAACTTTTGTTTATCATTTGGTGGCCAGGGCTAAGTTGCTGAAGGCTTAATAGATGGATGTGTTCAAGAATTTATTCAAAATAGCCTTTTTCCAGCTTCAATAACACATAAATATTATAATAACTAAGGATTAAACAGTAGTACCATCATAACTGAGTATCAAACAGTAGTACTAATATAATTGGGCATTGAGCAAGGGTACCATAATATATGAGTAATGAACAGTAGTGCTATAATGAATCAGTACTGAGCACTAGTACCATCATAACTGAGTAATGAACAGTAGTACCATCATAACTGAGTAATGAACAGTAGTACCTTAATAACTGAGTAATAAACAGTAGTACCATTATAACTGAGTAATGAGCAGTAGTACCATCATAACTTAGTAATGAACAGTAGTACCTTAATAACTGAGTAATAAACAGTAGTACCTAATAACTGAGTAATAAACAGTAGTACCATTATAACTGAGTAATGAACAGTAGTACCTTAATAACTGAGTAATAAACAGTAGTACCTTAATAACTGAGTAATAAACAGTAGTACCTAATAACTGAGTAATAAACAGTAGCACCTTAATAACTGAGTAATAAACAGTAGTACCTTAATAACTGAGTAATAAACAGTAGTACCATTATAACTGAGTAATGAACAGTAGTACCATTATAACTGAGTAATGAGCAGTAGTACCATCATAACTTAGTAATGAACAGTAGTACCTTAATAACTGAGTAATGAACAGTAGTACCTTAATAACTGAGTAATAAACAGTAGTACCTTAATAACTGAGTAATAAACAGTAGTACCTTAATAACTGAGTAATAAACAGTAGTACCATCATAACTGAGTAATGAACAGTAGTACCTTAATAACTGAGTAATAAACAGTAGTACCATCATAACTGAGTAATGAACAGTAGTACCTTAATAACTGAGTAATGAACAGTAGTACCTTAATAACTGAGTAATGAACAGTAGTACCTTAATAACTGAGTAATGAACAGTAGTACCTTAATAACTGAGTAATAAACAGTAGTACCTTAATAACTGAGTAATAAACAGTAGTACCTTAATAACTGAGTAATAAACAGTAGTACCTTAATAACTGAGTAATGAACAGTAGTACCGTAATAACTCAGTAAAAAACAGTAGTACCTTAATAACTGAGTAATGAACAGTAGTACCATTATAACTGAGTAATAAACAGTAGTACCTTAATAACTGAGTAATAAACAGTAGTACCTAATAACTGAGTAATAAACAGTAGTACCTTAATAACTGAGTAATGAACAGTAGTACCTTAATAACTGAGTAATGAACAGTAGTACCTTAATAACTGAGTAATAAACAGTAGTACCATCATAACTGAGTAATGAACAGTAGTACCTTAATAACTGAGTAATGAACAGTAGTACCTTAATAACTGAGTAATGAACAGTAGTACCGTAATAACTGAGTAATGAACAGTAGTACCGTAATAACTGAGTAATGAACAGTAGTACCTTAATAACTGAGTAATGAACAGTAGTACTGTAATAACTGAGTAATGAACAGTAGTACCGTAATAACTGAGTAATGAACAGTAGTACCTTAATAACTGAGTAATGAACAGTAGTACCTTAATAACTGAGTAATGAACAGTAGTACTGTAATAACTGAGTAATGAACAGTAGTACCGTAATAACTGAGTAATGAACAGTAGTACTGTAATAACTGAGTAATGAACAGTAGTACCGTAATAACTGAGTAATGAACAGTAGTACTGTAATAAAAGTATTGACAAAATGAGGCTTACAGAATCTTTAATTCCTTAAAAGTGAACAGAACTGGATTGTCCTCTCCTATATCCGTCTCAGACATATAGTTTTTATGGTAGTGAGGATACAGAGGCTTGTTTTATGACTTAACTTGCAAATACTGTATGTATGCCTTCCAGAAGACTATCATTAAGAAAACAGGATGGTCATAATCTGATCTTATCCTGCAACACGGAACTGTTTATGGGCAGTCACATGTTGTTGAAGCTAATATTGGTTGTCTAGAGTCTGAAGGACGGTGGGAGAGATGGTGACCTATTTGTGTGTACTTGCAGGGCGTGGCGTGCACTGCTATGTTGGTCGCAGTTGTGACGAAGAAGTTGGCACTGAACAAAGGAGAGAAGCATGTGCACTTCTTCATGATGGACATCCAGATTTCCAAAGAGGTGAGGAGCATGCAAACACTGCATGGCATAATACTAGAACTCCATTATATTGCTATATATTGCACGTTTGCCCACAGAAACAGAAACAACCTTCCATAACTGTGATTGGTCACATCACAGAGTAAACAGAGCAGTTATTGTTTAAAGCTTCTATGACATCAGTATTGTAAAGTCTAATTTCACAATAATGATGCAAAAAAAAAAACAATATATTGTACAGCTGTAGTGCACATACACCAGTTAGAGGAACAAATGTTTTTTTCAAGCACCAGTTTGACTTTCATTAGAAAGTCAATCTAGTCCAAGTACAAAGCCAATATATATATGTGTAATTTTTATTTTTATGCCTCATTTGATCACATGAGAGTGCTCTTTACACTGTGTGGGAATTTCATAAAGAATGGACCAACAGTAATGGCCTAAAGCTGCTTGGAATAGATGCAATGGACGTCTGGTTCCATTGACTTTCATTCAAATTAAATGATGCCATTTTGGAGATTTTGGAGTTTTTCTTTTGACAGCAACAATATACATATATATATATATACATATTCCACTATTCAAGCTTTATTTCCCGAACACATGCATAGATGTTTTGGTCAGTCTATTGTTCTGAGAACACCAGAAGCTCCTTTGATTGATAAGCAATGCTTTGCAGCCCAGTGAGGCTCCTCATCATACTCGGCGTCAAGCAAACCCTACAGCAATGTTCAGACAGGTGGAGAAAGTGGCTCTTCACTAACACTCCTGATTTCAGAAGAAGCACTGGATAAGCAACTGAGTACATACCTGTTGACATGTATTTGTATCTTACTAGTGCTTCCTGGAGCCTTTGCTCAAACCCACATTGTGCACATTCATCTTAATCCTTCGCGTTATCCTTTATCGTCTTTTTTCCTTAGTATGGCATCGGGCCACCGTGTTCTCTACCTCAACATGCCAGACATCTCGGCATGGTTTCCTAATGGTGTCCTGTGATAATCCATCCCATGCAGCTTGTATATTCTCATACAGTTCCTGCAGATTGTGTGGTAGGGGTGGAGGTGGAGTGACATCATCTTGGCGCTGACCACGGTGACTCCACACACAGAATCGTGAAGGTTCTGAGTCACTGCATGACAGTCTGGTATAACACCATTGCAGTTTTGGTGGCGTTGGCGTGGGGTAAGAACTCCTATGTCATGCAGCTATCTGCTCATGGTGCTGGCACTAGCAGGATGAATCATGGAGGGCATCACTACTCGCTCGCTGTTGGTTTAGTCTGCGCATGTTGGACATTTCAGCGGTTCTTTCTCTCTGTGGGTTGTGTAGGTCTTCCAGATTCTACATGACTGGCTGGTCGGTACCTTCTTCTATCCACTGCTGCCAAAAATGTGCTATGGCAGTATGGCACGCAATACGCCAATAAGACCATCCCGCTCCTTGAAGCCTTGCGATGCGACCCCTCTCCATCTCTTTAAACTGCGTAATTTATTTAATCATTTTCGCTTGGTAACAGCATGAATTAGAATGAAAACATGCGCGGCCAAGTGTGGAAATTGAATCATTGACATGTCTCATGATGCTAAACCTACCCACCAAGTTTCAATCCTGTTGGTTGATTCCTTCTGAGTGCAACCTTTGTTTTCCATGATGAGTGTATATGACTAACTAGAAATATAATTCATCTTTAATATGCAACCTTTACCATCGGTAACATTGCTACCATAAACATTACAGGGCTCTAGCGTGCGACCAATTTGGTCGCACATGCGGCCTAATTTCTCAATTGTGCGACCAAAAAAAAATCTGAAAAGAAAAAGTTTTCGCGACTCTGAAAGTCTCCCTGTAGTTAAAAACAGACACACATTAGGCCCATTTCATGGTCTAAACCAATCAAAGATAGTGAAGGGCGGGACCCCCCCCCGATTGGCCGTGGTCCTGATATTCCTGTACGTGTGTACGTTTGAAAGTGCGTGTGCTGCAGTCAGACAGAGCGGTGAGTAGCCTAGGCCCGTCAGATAAACAGAGCGGGTGTAGCTGCGGATGACGAGAGACTACGAAAAGAATGATTTACAACATTTTGGTTAAGAATGTTAAGTTCAGGCCTGGTCCGTTCGAAAATTGTTAACCTGGGAGGCTGATGGCTCCGTGTCAGAGCGTTGGTTATGTCAAGCCCTGGTCCGGAGACGTCATCAGATAACTAGCCACATACGATCGACTCCGAGTCACAGCCTGCACTGACTGTAAGGAGTGTGGGAAGACCATGGCCGGCAGTAGTGCGTTTGTGACTGGTTCTAATACATTTAGAATTGAAGCGCTGAAAAAGCACACCGCATCTATCAAACACATTACATGCCCAACAAATGCACTGCCCAAGTGTTACCTTTACTGTAGAATTGTGCTTCAGATAAAGAACTTTATGTTGACCACATTGTTAGTTAATCATTTACAAGTCAATATTGCCTATATGGACAGCGATTTAAAAAAAGAAAAAGTGAACATGTAAAACTGCTGTTCTGAATATGATGCAGTTGAAAATTTGGGTGCACCTAACTTTGGTGCTGGTGCACCTAAGAAAAAACGTTCAACCAGTTCAAAAAGTTAGTCTAGAGCCCTGCATTAGGTGTGATTCAGCCGTGCGGACCTGTGTACTGTGAATGCTTCGACTTATTTTGGTGTTGAAAAGCAGCACATGTCTTTTTTGCACACGACCGTATTTGTTAAGCTCTTAAGTATGGACTACAAACCAAAACGATAAACATTCTCAGCTCAAGGGACAAAGCCGCACGGGCGGAGGTGGCGTTATTTTCCGCATCGCACGTGTGTTATGGTTTGCACAGTTTTTTATAATATTATTTTTTCCTTAAATAGGGCATTCCAAAGGGCAGCCCAGTGTGGGAAAAGGGCCTGGGCTGGGCACGGCAAAAAAAAAAAAAAGCTGCCGATCTCTTAATGGTCTCCAAAAGGCGTCAAAGGGAGGAAACAATCAGGTCCCTGTCAGGAAAAGGACTTGTGTCAGTCCAGGAATGCTTTTGGGTACGGGCAGGAAACGGCAAGCACGCTGATGTGTGTCCTGTGAGTTCGCGCGTACAAGCCGGGGGGGGTCGTAACAGTGGACAGGAGGGGGTGGGGGGGTGGATATAGATGCTGAAAGGATGGGAGCATTTGGCACCGCACTAAGCCCCTCTAACAGGATCCATCTGTTTGCTTATCAGAGGGAAGGAGAAGCCCGAAAATAAACGCACTCGGCGGAAGATGCTGGAAGAGTTTCCATAGATGAAAACGGAGAGATAAAAAAGAGGGGAAGTGGTGGGTTTTTTTAGGGCTTCGCGTGGGCATCTGTTGTTGGTAGTCAGGTGTTTCTTGCACACAAGTTGCATAAGACGGTTTCCCATCACCGCCGATGTCCTCACATGTCACTGTAGGCTTTTGTTACATCCTGTCACAGGCCGCATCCTCGCATCTGCTGCCATGCGGGCTTTGTTTGGGTGCGTCACCTTGACCTTCACCTATTAAAATTACTTTTTAAAAACGTCACATTTACTCAGAAACGCTTCGGAAGTTGAGCACAGCTTCGGCTGCCTTATGTAACGATCTGGTCTCGGATATAAATGCTAGATTAAAGGAAGCGCTTGACATTCTCGCACCGGTTAACCCTTTGAACACTGACCTCCCCAGCGTTTCGGCACTATAACCCTGGCCTCCCCAGCAATTTTTTCGAAATGCAATAGTTTGTATTCAAAGTGCATTCAAAATCGTATTCAGCTCCGCAGTTTCATTTTAGGCCTATTGACCTAATGCCAGGACAGAGCTTTGAATGATACGCTTCAAAACAGTTGTCATTACCAGAGGCAATGCACAGAAACGCTGCGCACGATTTACACCAGTGGTGGTTGGTGTAGCTCAGCGGATAACACCACTACCCGCCAAGTAGCCACCACCACATGTGGGAGACTGGGGTTTGAATCCCGGGCTGGGTGACTATGCTGTGCTACACCAATAAGAGTCCGTGGGCAAGACTCCTAACACTACATTGGCCTACCTGTAATATGATTAACCTTGTAAGTCGCTCTGGATAAGAGCGTCAGCTAAATACCGTAAATGTAAATGCACCGTTTCAGCGCGCTGTGGCAGGTCCTTGTTCTTCGCTTCTGGATTTGCTCTCTTGGCTTGCTTGCACTTTTCGGCACAAACACACATCTGTCGTTTCGAGATGCACCTTCCGGTCGCTCAGGCAAGTGCAGTGGGATGTTGGGTTCATTCTGCAGCCGGGCTTCATCTCCTCCTATTTGACGACATGGCATGGGCACCAGCGCTCAGCAGTGTGTCCCAATCAAGTCATGACACAGCTCGTCAATGAACATCCAGAACGTATGAACCCGCTTGCCAGGTTGGTTGTGTGGTTTGTAACAGTCCTGTATGATGTAAGCATTACACGCACACCACACACAGTACCCACACAGTGCTATTTATAGACCAGCAAATTCCAGCATCATGAGTGCCACGCGCGGGCAGTGTGACCAGTATTATAGCAATGGCCGGTATTGCAGCCCGTCGGGTATTGACGGTAGATAGGTGGTACCTTTCGGGTATACATGCCTCTCCGGCAGGCCGCTAAAGCCTTTCGTCTTCAAAGGGTTAAATGGGGAAAACAAACTTCCATTTCATGACCCCTTTCCAACTCTTCCAGCTGCTCAGATTGCTTTTGAACTCCTCCTGAGGTATACATCACTTGCAAAGGATGCTACACCCAACAGGCAGCCTTACATGGTCAGTCAGGTGCAGCAATAAGGCTCGTCCTCGCTTGCATCACACGCCCAGCCGAACGTGAAACTTGAACCATTAGCATGTCTTATCTTAAACCTACCCACCAGGTCTCATTCCCATTGGTTGATTCCTTCTGGGTGCAGTTTGTTTTGTCCATGATGAGTGTATAGAACTAAATATTAACATAGTTTATCTTTAATTTGCGACCTTTACCTATAAACACTCAAAAAATTCCATAGATGATTTGCGAAATATGCCAGTTTAAGATAAACTGTCTTAAACCAGATGGCTTATTCTCAAATAGGTACATTACGATGTGCTCATAGAGCAGATCTCCACCTACAATAATGCAGTGGTAATATCCGGACAGCTATACCTTTATAGTCTACTGAATAAACACAATGATAACACCAAGGTCCTTTTTCCATGAACCCTAATGTTTCTTTTAACGCATCTTATGGTGACCCTTTTTTTTTAACGTTAAATGCACAGATAATGAACTGAATCATGAATCATGCTGATCATGAACTGTATCTCTCACTTAAACAGAGAACCTATGGGTCGGCTCCGTCTTTGCAGTTACTACCTCCTGGTCTTATTCTCCTTTTCCTGTTAGTTCCGGTATCGGCCTGAGGAGGATGGGTTTCCCCCTCGAGCCTGGTTCCTCTCGAGGTTTCTTCCTTACTCAAGGGAGTTTTTCCTCGCCACTGTTGCCTCTGGCTTGCTCACAGGGGGGCTTGGAACCGGACTTCCTTTCCTATGTCTGTCCATTAACTCCATGTTTTTCTTTTCCTTTATAACAAACTGATTTTCTGTGATGCTGCTTTGAGACAACGTTAGTTGTAAGAGCTATACAAATAAAGATTGATTGGTTGATTGATTGATGAGACAGCACACAGCTCAGCAAGCTGGAACATGTTCCAGTAGCCTTCCCAATAAGCCACCTACATCAGTAATGGTGTCTTTCTCTGTTATCAGTTATCAGGAGCTACAAATGTTGTAATCAAATAAGGCACATCCACATGTGGTCTCCATTCTGTTTCTGCTTCATTCCTTAAGACTGTAATCAAAATGAGTCTTAACTATGGTGTTCCATCCAGACGCCTTTAAAACTGCCTCTGTAAAAACTAAACAAGAGTAGCATGGATCCAATTGTACTAAATAAGTTTAGACTAAACTCAAACCTTCTTTTCCTGAGTAAAGTCTTAGGAATTGAACGAGCTACCAAGCTTACCTACAATCAAACAAGTTACAAGAGAAGTTCAAACAGGTTTTCGTTCTAACCATAGTACCGAAACACCATTGGTTCATGTTGTCAGTGCCGTCAGTGTCTTAGGCCCAGTGCCGATGTATAGAACCTTCTATTCTGGTCCTATTGGATCTTCTAGTGCAGCTTTTGATACTGTCGCTCAGTAAATTTGAAAGTAGCCTTCAAGACTGGATCAGCCTCTCAGGCAGTATAAGGATGGTTTAAACCATATTTAATAAACAGACAGTTTTTGGTTTTTACTGGGAAATTATCATAGCTATGCTGATGATACACAGTTTCCATTCCATTGGATGATCCACACTCGGTAGACAAGCCTACAAGCTGTGTGTCAGATATTTCTCAGTGAATACCACAACGTTTTCCACAACTAAGTAAAGAAAAAGACTGAGATACTGATTCTCGGTATCTAAAATTTAGAGACAATGCTTTATGACAAACTCGGTTCTTTAACTGTAACATCCAGGTAAATCCAGTTTCACTATAGCAGCCTGCAACGTTTGCAAAGGTAACCGGAAAAACTGTGCTGGGTCAAGATCAGATCATGAAGGGTTGCCAGATTTGTGACAACCGGTTTATTTCCAGCAAGTCCTATATCAATCAATCAATTAATCAACATTTATTTTTATAGCGCCTTTTACAACAGATGTTGCCACAAAGCAGCTTTACAAAGAATCTTTACAAAGAATCGTGTTGGAGCCCCCAATGAGCCAGCCGAGGGCCACAGTGGCAAGGAACAACTCCCTTAGTTAGGAAGGAAGAAACCTCAAGAGGAACCAAGACTCAAAGGGGGAACCCATCCTCCTCGGGTCAGCACCAGATACAAGACAGCACTAGAAAGCAGAGTGTAGTGTCTGATTAGTCTAGAATTATGTTGGCGGTTCATAAGATGGGTCAGCAAGCACAGGCCAAGCTTCCACAGTGCAGGACAGCCAGGAGCTCCATGGTGGTAAAGGCTCCCAGTGGCTCCCAGATGGAGCAGATGTAGCAACAGCATCAGGACACACAGGACGGATATGACAGGTCTTTTAGTGTCCAACTTTTTAAAGGTTGCCAGCTGGACTAGATATCATCCCAAATGGATCTATCCAATCGCCTCTCGATGTTCATCTTGAACGGTTCTCCTCTTTGCTAGTTCGCTACTAGTTACCAACAGTTGTCAGCATTGCTATGTGACCAGCAATCTGTTTGTTGATCTTCAAGGTTAAAGGCCACAGAACTGTGTGTTGGATCGATCAGCTAAGCTTATTTTACTGTATTTAACCTAATTCTATTCCGCTGTGGACCCGCAAGGGGGCAGTAAAAGAGCCTCATGCGACTCCGGAGCCGCATGTGGCCTAGACCGGTGTGTTGTGAAAGTTCAGGCTTTAACTGTCAGGGTCTTGTCCTGATAGATTTAAAGAAAACATCTGGACAAGGTTCCCGACGGACGCCCTAATAATAACCAGCATCGCGCTGCCAGAAAGGGTGTGACATCATCACAGAGACCCTGTGTTATAAGGCTACTGTCAGCAGGATGACATCAATACGAGAATAGAATCAAAGACACCAGCAACAGAATAAAAAAAGAAACCTCAGGAATGCCTGTGAGAAACGAGCATTGCTCTCCAAACGACACAAACCCGCTTTCCAGTGCACACATCCACATCAGATTTACACACGCAGTGTCTGATTTTTTTCACACTTAATAAAAAACAGTAAACGGTGTGCATTCGTAAGTATCAACAAAGATATGGTTAAGATGATAAGCTTATAGGGGGGAAAAGTATTCAGAGTCAGCATAATAACGTTAGCGGTCTGTAGTGAAGCCATTGTAAAGAAGTCTGGAAGAAGTCATTTGCTTTCTGTTGCTTTGTGGTTCATTTTCTTTTGTGAAAACCATCTTGAATTTCTCAAACTTCCAAATGTCCCTCCGATGGACTTCACAGGTTCACAGTTTTGTATAACTTTCTAAAGGGTATTTAATGGGATGCATCGATCCAGCGTTTCCAGTTCCAGCACCGATACATAATCTTTGAATATCTGTCAGTACCCGAAATCTATCCGATAGATTTTTGATTTAATAAACCGTATACTTCACCATGTTGGAGCGACGTAAGGCGCCACGATTGACTTTACTACGCTTACTCATACAGCTTACTCCTTGGCTCGCTCCATGTTTGTTGTTCGTAAATCCCTACTGTCTCGGGTTCCTGCAGATCCACCTCCAGCCACTCGGGGGAGACAAAGGGCAACCAATAAGCAATCAAGCAGCAAATGCTAACACCTGCAGATCGCGCTACTTAAGCGTGAGAGTGCTGGTGCCTCTTTAGAGCGCATTCACCTTTTCCCTGTTTTTAGGTTTGTCCTCAGCACATTCTTCTAGGTAGCTGGTAGCTCACCTTGGCCCTGTAGATCCGCCAAACAACCTGATCCAGAAACCTTTATTAATATTGGAATCGATTTCCGATCCTAATATCGGATCGCTGCATCCCTAATTTAAGCCAGGAGATTGTTTGAGCTATGCCTTTATCCTCTTATTTAGATGCCAGTCTTGGGTTGTTCATGGCTGCGTGGGCTAGTTGGCTTGTTCAAACGTCCACCTTCTGCCCTCAAACGTCCACCTTCTGCCCTCAAACGTCCACCTTCTAATATGTTTTCTCCAGTGTTGTGTGATGCCCCAGCACCCTTTGCAGAAAAGCAGCTCCTCGGTTTCATGATGGTCCCACCTTCAGAACTGAATTACATCCGCCCTAACAGGGCAGAAGGTGGACGTTTGAACAAGCCAACAACCCCAAGCAGCCATGAACTGTTTTGTGCTGTGTATCTGTGTTGTGCTTCCAAAATGAAGAGTGCAGCTTCAGTGCTTTGTCCCTGGAAGCCACCATCCCTGCAGCTCCACCCATGCATAGTCTAAGCTAAACAGGCTATCGTGTTTCTGTCAGCACCATTCTGATCACCTATCTGCACATCCGTGTGAATGCTGTTCTAAGTCTTTTGCCAGCAGGTGTCTATACTCAGTGTGTTGTGACGGAGCTTTGCGTAGCAACGGATAATTCCACCAGATTGGTTTAGGTTTCAAAAGCCATTGGGGACTTTTAACGGACATGGACTTCGGATAAATATCCATATGTTATGAATGACCATACATTTGTCAGCACCAAAACCGTGACAACACTGCTGAAATGGTACCGTTAACCTGTGAGTGTGGATTGTTTCAGTGGTGACAGGTTTAGTGGAGCCCTATCCAACATAACAACCGAATGCTATCACTTGTAAATCACGAAACATTACATTTGACTGAGAATAGTGTGAAGACAACATACCAAATGTGGAAACTTTTGTTTATTGTTTTTAGAAAAACACACTAGATGCCCACTTTGAGGTTGGTGCCTGCAACATGTTTCTGGGCAGGTTCATGTTCACTGTGTCACATCACCTCTTCGTTTTGCAGCACTCTGTAAGCGTTGGGGAACTGAGGAGACGATTGTCGTAATTGGTTTTCCTGTTGTTCCTTGTTATAGGATTTTGGTTGCTCATCAGTTCAGGGTCTCCTTTGCCATAGTTTACTATTTTATAATGCAGCAACTGTTCTCAGTGGGTGTCTGATCTGGTCTGCAGGCAGGTTATCTTAGCACCGGACTCTTTTACTACAGAGCCATGATGCTGTAACACATGCAGAATGTGGTTCTGTAAGGGTCCGGGCTGTACTGCTGGCAGCCAGCAGAGGGCAGCCGCGGTGGCGCCGTTCTGGCGGAACTACAGCCCGGAACTCCAAACCCCAGAATGCCCCGGGCTGATCAAGCCAACGAGTGGCACCTGAGGCGGTAGCCATATAAGCCCCCACCACACAAACACCTCCGCTGCACCTTTGTAGAGGGGTAGCCGGTACTGTACACCAGAAACCTAAGCTAAAGAAAAGAGTGAAAGCTAAGTGAAAGCTAAGTGAAAGCTAAGTGAAAGCTAAGTGAAAGCTAAGTGAAAGCTAAGTGAAAGCTAAGTGAAAGCTAAAGAAAAGAAAGGAGAAAGCTAAGCTAGAGAAGAGAGAAGAGAAAGCTAAGCTAAAGAAAAGAAAGGAGCAAAAGAAAAGAGGAAAGCTAAGCAAAAGAAAAGAAAAGGAAAAGAGAAAAGCAACAAGTGTAGAGAGCATGGGTCACTCTCCATGCAAAGATCCACAAGTCCTCTTTCTGTTAAACCCTCTTCTGTTTATTTTTATCAACTTCTCCTTTTGTTGGAGAACGCAGTCCTGGCGTCTCCTTTGTTTGTTTTTCCCGCCATTTCTCCCTCTCCCTCACAAAACCCCTCCTGACTTACCTCACGTATACTACCGCATAGCGCAGTGGTAGCACGTGGGGTTTTCACTCCAAAGGTCGGGGGTTCGATCCCCGCCTAAACCAAAACTCCAAAACACGTTCCCAAAAACACTTCACACACAGTTTCACATGTGTCCACATCCAGGAAGTCTGTTTGCTTGCAATTTAACATTTACATCGCCGCAAGCGGATTCCTGCCCTGCGCTTGGACCCACACCCCAAACCGCGCCGTGACAGGTTCATTGTCCTTCTGTCTTAAGCGAGACCCTCCCTAAAGACGTTGTCTGGATGGAGCATCTTTTCTTCCAAAACCCATATATATATATTTCTCAGCATTAATGGAGCTTTACAGGTGTGCAGGGACAACAGGCCGAATGGTCCTCAGATGGTGGTTTTTGTTAGCATTCTTGAGCCCATTTAGTGATTTCCAGTACCGAATCGTCTCTGGTTTTTAAAGCAGTGCTGCCTGATGGCCCGGAGATAATGGCCATCCTGATTTTTGGCCTCGTCTCGTGGCTACAGAGATTTCTCCGGATTCCACAAGTTGCTCATGCACTCTGCACTCTTTCACAAAATGGCGTTTGGTGTTCTTGCGTCTGAAAGACTCAGCCACTTTGGAATGCTCTTTACACCCAATCGTTTTACTCTAGCCATCATTACTTGAGGACTGAAGACTTCAGTTTTATTTGTTGTTGCTGCTCCCTTATTGTATTCCCATTTTAATGGGAAACTAGGTTGCAGGCAGAACCACCAAACACCTACACTCTCTGATTATGTAGCCATGCTTTTGTGGCTTGTGGCTTGGCAATGTGGCTTGCCACTGTCTTGCTAAAAATGTAAAACAGGAGCATGTTATCTAGAAAGCATATGTTGCTCCACTCTGCATTAGTTTGAGCCAAGAGAAGTTGGTGGTGTTTCTGGACGCTGCTGACTTAGGGCTCCCACTGCACAGTCTTTGAACTCAAAGCAGCTTTTAATGTAGTGTGGTCTGAGGGCCCAGAGGTCGTGACCATTCAGTTGCAGTTCTCACTGGATTCTCTGAAATTTTTAATGACGTTGTGCTCTGGAGAGGATAAAATCCATATCACTCATTGAGCAACATTGTTCTTAAACTGTGGTGACTGTTCACCCATCTTTGCCCATAAAGGACTAGCCCTAGAATCCTAAATGCATGATGACAACACCTGTTTTTTGCAACCATCCTAGTCTTAAATTTGGAACGTGTTGGAGAAACACTACCTGTACAAGCAGGTCTTGGCATGGAAGTGTTGGGAACCCTTTATAGTTTTGGGTCCTCTTCCCTTCCTCTCGGCTTGCTCTCTGGGGTTTGGGGCTTTGTGATTGTAGTAGTATGTATATAACATACAAATGACACTGAACTGAAGGGACAAAACACAAACAGACTGTCTGATCTATATGTTACAGATCCGCAATGCTGCTGCTAACGTGCTGAGAGAATGCTGGCTGCTTCACCGGACTACCCAGGCCAAGAATAACAATGGTGAGCACCGACACCACCAGAGATGCCTGCTGGAGGCCATCCGTGTGTAAGTAACCTGCCTGGGTGCCATCACCTGTGTGTTATGTGTAATGTGTGGGTCATTTCGGCTGTAATAGTTACAGTGGGGAAAATAAGTATTTAGTCAGTCACCAATTGTGCAAGTTGTCCCACTTAAAAAGATGAGAGAGGCCTGTAATTGACATCATAGGTAGACCTCAACTATGAGAGACAAAATGTGGAAAAAAATTGAGAAAGTCATTTTGTCTGATTTTTAAAGAATTTATTTGCAAATAATGGTGGAAAATAAGTATTTGGTCAATAACAAAAGTTCATCTCAATACTTTGTTGTATATCCTTTGTTGGCAATGACAGAGGTCAAACGTTTTCTGTAAGTCTTCACAAGGTTGGCACACACTGTTGCTGGTATGTTGGCCCATTCCTCCATGCAGATCTCCTCTAGAGCAGTGATGTTTTGGGGCTGTCGGCGGGCAACACGGACTTTCAACTCCCTCCAAAGGTTTTCGATGGGGTTGAGATCGGGAGACTGGCTAGGCCACTCCAGGACTTTGAAATGTTTCTTACGAAGCCACTCCTTTGTTGCCCTGGCAGTGTGCTTGGGATCATTGTCATGCTGAAAGACCCAGCCACGTTTCATCTTCATTGCCCTTGCTGATGGAAGGAGGTTTGCACCCAAAATCTCACAATACATGGCCCCATTCATTCTTTCATGTACTACACGGACCAGTCGTCCTGGTCCCTTTGCAGAGAAACAGCCCCAAAGCATGATGTTGCCACCCCCATGCTTCACAGTTGGTATGGTGTTCTTTTTGGATGCAAAACTCCGCATTCACTTTCCTCCAAACACGACGAGTTGTGTTTTTACCAAATAGTTCTACTTTGGTTTCATCTGACCATATGACATTCTCCCAATACTCTTCTGGAACATCCAAATGCTCTCTAGCAAACTTCAGACGTGCCTGGATATGGACTGGCTTAAGCAGGGGCGTCTGGCACTGCAAGATCTGAGTCCCTGGCGTCGTAGTGTGTTGCTGATGGTAGCCTTTGTAACGTTGGTCCCAGCTTCCTGCAGGTCATTCACTAGATCCCCCCTTGTGGTTCTGGGATTTTTCCTTACCGTTCTTGTGATCATTTTGACCCCACGGGCTGAGATCTTGCGTGGAGCCCCAGATCGAGGGAGATTAGTAGTGGTCTTGTAGGTCTTCCATTTTCTGATTATTGCTCCCACAGTAGATTTCTTCACATCAAGCTGCTTGCCTATTGCAGATTCAGTCTTCCCAGCCTGGTGCAGGTCTACAATTCGGTTTCTGGTGTCCTCCGACAGCTCTTTCGTCTTCACCATAGTGGAGTTTGGAGTGTGAGTGTTTGAGGTTGTAGGCAGGTGTCTTTTATACTGTTAACGACTTCAAACAGGTGCCATTAATACAGGTAATGAGTGGGGGAAAGAGGAGCCTCTTAAAAAAGACGTTACAGGTCTGTGACAGCCAGAAATCTTGCTTGTTTGTTATTGACCAAATACTTATTTTCCACCATTATTTGCAAATAAATTCTTTAAAAATCAGACAAAATCACTTTCTCAATTTTTTTCCACATTTTGTCTCTCATAGTTGAGGTCTACCTATGATGTCAATTACAGGCCTGTCTCATCTTTTTAAGTGGGACAACTTGCACAATTGGTGACTGACTAAATACTTATTTTCCCCACTGTATAGTATAGGTACACTGCTTTTAAAACGCACAGACATTTACAGTAAGCTGATAGGTAGCATTAGCTTGAGTACTGCACTCTCTGTTTCAATTTAAAAAATATAAATGTCAAAGTTAAAATTAAATTTTAACTTTAAATATGAAAAAAAAAATTTCATTAGTCTCTTTTTTGTAATCGGTGCTTGTAATAAACTAAATTACCATTACAGTAACATTACTCTTGGTTGAGTAGGGGCGTTAGGGGGTGTTCCACCCTGCAAACTGGTACTGGGATCCTCAGGAAGCGAGGTAACAGGCAGTGTATATATTGCAGTGTGTTCAAGAAAATGTTTTAGTCTGTCGTTTATTTGCTTGGTTCGGTCTGTTAAGGACTTTTATTGAAGTGTGGTTGAGCTGAGAAGACCAAAAAAGAGAGAGACGTTGCCGAGTAATAGAGTGAACCACAGCTGAAAACAAAGCACCATGACTGCGTCTCTTGTAATCCCGGTGAATCCTACAGTATCTTGGTTTTCGCTGGACTATTACCAAGTCCACTGGTTTCACCATCTCCCTGCCGATTGTTGTCCATGATCTGTTGTTTACAATCTGCACTAGCACCTTCCTGCAGATAAGGAGATGATTGGGATAGGAGGTGTGCAGCTGGCTGGCCTCACGCTCACACTTTAAGCACAGGAAGTTCAGATGTGTGAATTTCTGCGTGCGTGAGTTATCTTTTTTAACAGCTTTACTGAGGAATCTGGCCTTCACAGTGTTTTCCGCCGCGAGTTGTGAGAACGAGCAGCTGAATGAGCGTGTGTCCGAGGGCGTCCACAAGGGTGGAGGGATTTTGGCTTTCCTGTTTTACAGTTGGCGGGACAACTAAAAATATTCAGGAAAGAAAGTAGCTTCCAATAACTCAGTCATTTTAATATATAAACAATGTACATATCATTATTCATACTGGATTAATATCAGGTCACAAATATTACCGGCCGACTGTAAATACTGTACATGCTGCAGATTCATACTGGATTAATATCAGGTTACAAAAATTACCGTCAGATTGTAAAAACTACACACCTTGCAGGCTCATACTGTTTTAAAATCAGGTCACAAATATTACCGGCCGACTGTAAATACTAAAGACTCTGCTGATTCATACCGGATGTAAATCAGTTTACAAATATTACAGTCATATTTTAAACTCTACACATGCTGCCGATTCATCCTGGATTAAAATCTGTTAATAAACCCTACTATCAGACTGTAAACACTAGGCACACTGCAGATTCATACCGGATTAAAATCAGGTCATAAATATTACCGGCCGACTGTAAATACTATAGACACTGCTGATTCATACCAGATTAAATCAGGTCACAAATATTGCTGGCCAACTGTAAATACTATAGACGCTGCAGATTCATACCAGATTAAAATCAGGTCACAAATATTACTGTCAGACTATAAATACTGCACACGCTGCAGATTCATCCTGGATTAAAATCAGGTCACAAATATTACCGGCCAACTGTAAATACTATAGCCGCTGCTGATTCATACCGGATGTAAATCATCTTACAAATATTACAGTCAGACTTTAAACTCTACACATGCTGCCGATTCATCCTGGATTAAAATCTGTTAATAAACCCTACCATCAGACTAAAAAAAAAACACTAGGCACACTGCAGATTCATACCGGATTAAAATCAGGTCATAAATATTACCGGCCGACTGTAAATACTATAGACACTGCTGATTCATACCAGATTAAATCAGGTCACAAATATTACCGGCCGACTGTAAATACTATAGACACTGCTGATTCATACCAGATTAAATCAGGTCACAAATATTACCGGCCGACTGTAAATACTATAGATGCTGCAAATTCATACCGGATTAAAATCAGGTCACAAATATTACTGTCAGACTATAAATACTGCACACGCTGCAGATTCATCCTGGATTAAAATCAGGTCACATTATATTACCGGCCACTGTAAAATACTAATACAGACGGTGCTGATGATTCATACCGGATGTAATATCATCTTACAAATAGTACAGTCGAGACTTTAAATCACTCTAACATGCTGCCGATTCATCCTGGATTAAATCTGTTACTAATCCCTACTATCAGACTGTAAACACTAGCACACTGCTGTCTTTCATACTGGATTAAAATCAGGTCACCAAGATTACCGTCAGACTGTAATACTACCAACACTGCAGATTCATCCTGGGTTAAAATCAGTAAAACAAACTGTTACCATCAACTGTAAAACGCTAGCAAACACTGCAGATTCATATGGTGTAATTCAGTTAATAAACCCTACCATCAGACTATCAAAACATGAGCACACTGCTGATTCAACTGGATTAAAATCAGTAAAACAACTTTACCCATCAGACTGCTAACAACTAGGCACACTGCCATGATTTCCATACTGGATTAAAAACATTTAAAAAAAAAACGAACCCACAAGTATTATGGCATCTCTGGGTTAATTCTCTCTATCACTACTATCTGAAAACTATGTAATTGTAATATTTTATCTAATTATATTAATTTATAATTTAGTTCTTTGGTTGATTGATGATGAATTTTTATAAGTGGGATTTTATTAATTTAATCGTCGATAGATTATTAATAGTTATTATTATTTTATGTAGGTGTATATTTAATTTATGTTATTAATAATAACTTATAATTTATTTTATTATATATATCTTATATACTAATTTTCTAAAATTTATTATTTAATTTTCTTTTAATTTTTACTTTTTATAATACTTTTGAATTTATAAATTTGACATCTCTTGTTTTAATCAATATAATTTTACATTATTTTGGTTTTTTCTGAATTTTGTTTATCATTTTATAATGTGATATTTTAAGTGTGTGAATTATTTTTTTTTATAATAATAATATATTTAATATTTTTTTTTTTTTTAATAATTTTGTATATTTTTTTAAAAAAGTTCGTAATTTTTTAGATTATTTATTTTGGTATTTTATTTTTTAATTAATTTTTATGCAATATTTTTATTTTCGCCCCGTTTTAAGAATCTGTGCCTTATAAAGCTGGCAGCCTTTCATGTTGTTTATCATGTATGTAGCATTCTTTAGCGTCCTCGATTCATCGGCCATACTAAAATACCAGCAGCCCAAAGTATCCCGCGTTGAAGATATCTGTCATCACAGCCGCTGATAAAGCGTATTTACAGACGTGATATTCAGCTTTAGTGCTTCCACCTGAAAACCACAGGACCTTTTATTAACAGGCCCCGTCACAAGTATGCTGCCCTAAGCGCTTGTAAGTCGTCCAAGAGTTTCCTCCCACCTTTAGCATACATCAAGCAGACAGGGGTTTCCTGGACCTTTACACTGGAAACTCTCACTGCTAGAGACTACTGCAGCACCACTTTTAGGAGGTGAGTAGCATGTTTACAGCAGATACAGTGGTGTGAACACATTTGGCTGGGAGTGCCCCCTTTTACCTTCTCTTTCCTCCACATTTCGCAGTAAACCTTGCCTACTTTTTTTACCTCCTCTGCTTGTGTGCACGTGTCAGTGCAGATGAAGTTCAGGTTTCTGTTTGTTCAGTAGCATGAGGTTGGCGGTGATTGCCTGTAAGCAGATGTTCTAACACTCATTGTCCTAATGTGGGGGAAATTTCCACACACGCAATCTGTGGGTGGCATAAACAGTACGTATGCGATGTGTTGACTGAGCATTGGGCTCACATAAATACTTGTACCTTGCAGAATTCTTCACTTGTGAAATTGGACGATTTATTGGTTTTTTCTAGAGGGAAAGAGAGCACAGAAAGATGAACCTTGCTTTGGGTCGGCACTGTTGTTTATGACCGAGTAGAGATATTGTTCTTTCTTGCCATTTCAGTCAGATCCAAGGATGTAGCCTTGTCCACTCATCATTGATAGGGACCCAAATATAGACATCTAAAAGTTTTTTACCTTGTCTGCGTAACAATCGGGTCATTAGCCCAGCAAAATGACATAAGTCCAGGGCTTAGGCTAAGTTAGTTAATGCTAGCTAAGATTCTTAACAAAAACGATGTTTGCCATGACATGGAATAAATCATAGTTTATGTGGTGCTGTGCCGACAGTAGATGACAGCACTGCTGGTTTTGCAGGGACGTGTGGACTCTCTTAGATAGCCACTCGCTCTTCGTTCAGAGGGTCCATTTAACTGCTAGCCAGTAAATATCCTAGCTGATAAGCCGCATGTAGCCTCAACTCAAATCCACCGCTGCGCACCCAACGTTCCAGGGATTCATGTAATCTCAGCGTGCTTAAATATTGATTGTTTTACATGCTTCCAACCATGGTGCGATGGACCTTTTCACTTTTGAGCGCTGGGGATAAGGGCTAGTCTAGGATAGGCTAACAGCCAGAAGGTTTAAGTGGCTTAGAATCTGAATTGAATGCTAGGGCGCCATCGGAAAAGACTCTCCTAGTGTGTGTGTGGCCCAAGATCGCTTTTAAAATGGAATTCAAGGCCGTCGTGCGAGCTGGTCCTTCTAACGTCTGTGAAATCTTACATTTTAAATCCATGAACAAAAGTCGTGCATCAAATTATTGGCGCGTCAAAAGGAAATGAAAATGTGGCTCATAACATGGTACCAGGAGGGTTTGGTGGCCAACCCATG
>JAMWET010006690.1:0-5000 GCA_024036415.1 Prochilodus magdalenae
TTTCAGAATACCGAACAAATTTATGGACGTTTACGGAAATATGGAAGAATTATACGGAAATACAGAACAAATTTAATGGAACAAATATGGAACAAATTTATGGACATTTATGAAAATACCGAACAAATTTACGGACATTTACGGAAATACCGAACAGATTTACGAACGTTTACGGAAATACGGAACAAATCGTTGCCAAATAAAGGACGGTTCCATATTTTACGGGATGGGTGGCAACCCTAGATGGCACTGCAAAACACATCCGGTGCATGTGATGGTACAAGCATAGGGAAGCAGTGGCCATCTCCTCCATGTACCCTAGAGATCATATTCCTGCCTCTGGGCATAACAAAGAGTAGGAGCTCATGGGGGGCAACAGCTCCTGCACAGCTGGAACTCAGCTCTCTATCTCGTCTCTTCCCAACTCAAAAGAACGGACAGCCAGGTTTCCCTAAGCAGTATGATCCCCAGCCCGGAATGGTGGGCAGCCCTATCATACCGCTCTGGATGACGCTGTGCACATTTCAAGGACCGAATGATTCAGTCTGGTGTGGTTTGTAGTCACTGCATGCTGTTGGGGATCTGAGATAACTCTGCTCGACGCCCATTCGAAGCCCCCAGGTATGTGCAGGTACCAGGACAGTCAGTACGTATGAAGCTACAGGTGAACGAGTGTCAACGGGCACTAACCAGCTTACCTCCACTACACCAGGCCAGCCCAAGCACTGGGAGTAGCTGGAACAACATCCCCACTGGAAACCAGCAGGGGACATCCACCACTTCGTGATCTAGACCTAGTCGTATCAGTGTCCGTAGGGTTCTTGTCCTCTTCTGATTGTCTATCTTGCCTATGTGTCCTACGCTCTTCATCTCTCGCTGAGAACCATGAGAACGCATGGGGCCCAGCATGAATCGGATGTCTCAGCATATCAATAGACTAGCGCTCATTTCCTGCCACCACTTCGTTCCCCTTGGCTCTGACTCACAACCGCTTGACACGACGACCACAATGTCGTCTCGCCAATCCGTCAAACATCTCAATAAGTCTCGTGCAGCTTCTTTGTCCTTCCCTGCTGCTGAACATAAATGGGAGCTCTATATTCATTCGCTCTGGTGAAAGCTCCAACCAGCCGAACGACAGACGAACCGGGGGGGGGGTGGGGTTTAGCTGCCTGGCAGGGGGATTTATTCACACGAGCTGAAGTTTAAACCATGGTCACATCTTTCTCACACGGACTCGCAGCGAGCTTGGCACGTTCCCCTGGAGGTCACAAGACAGGGGTGGTGGGGGATGAGGCCGATCGGAGTGGCACGGCCCATAATGCCCCATAATTGCATTCTGATTCCAGAGCCGTACGCTCAAGTAGATCAGAACGGGTGGGGCTCAAACAGCCGTCGGACGAGGGGGGCTTACACGGAGAGCTTGAGCTAGCACGCCGGAGGGACGAGGAACACGCATGCTGACGAACCCGGAGCTCGTACCGTCAGCAACATGGCAAAGCAGCCAGCGGTCATTTGTTATCCACGAGAGCTGCCGATCTCTGGCGACGGGAGGCAGCGGCAACACCGTCGACGTGAAGAGGCGGGAGCCGGTGGCAAGGCCGAGTTGCACTGAGCTGAGCATTCAGCAGGGTGGTCCTAAACGTGGGGCTTCACGTTCCCCACTGTGAAGCTGTGCTCCCCTGTTTTGGTTCCTAGCTGAAAGCTGAAGGTTCCTACTGGAGATGGAGGAACGGTGGTGCAAACAGAGAGCCAGTGCCAAGACTGAACACCATCATTACCCCATCTGCACAGGTGGAGCTCGAGGACTTGGCTGGTTTGTGCTCGTCGACAGTGAAACCATGAGTTTCGAGTTCTGCTGGAAAGTTGGTGACTCTAATCTCGTCAAGTGACGGTGCTCTAAATTTCCCTGGTCCTCCAGAACCCTGCAGCGGACGAGCATCTCAGCACGGCTGGAAGGGGGGGGGGCGCGTGATTGCTCTGACCTGTGGACCCTGGCGTCGGTCATGGAGCTCAGATTCCTGAGGATGCTTGCTGCAAGGCGTTTCCTCACTCCTTGACTTCATTCGTTCGTATATCACCGATGAGTCAACGTCGACTCACCTCTCAACACGAAAAACCGTCACACCGAAGTCTGAAGGGGTTAGCACCGCAAAGGCTACTCACCAGTCGAGTCTCTCCGACAGCACCTCCAGGAGCTTGATGAGCATGCGGCCATCCCTCAGGTCCATGTAGAGGTCGGTGATCCGGCAGGAGACGCGGGACAGGTGGGAGTTCACCCACTTCGTGAAGGTTTTCTTCTGCACCGCCTCGCGCTCATCTGCACAGACAGGAGAGAGAAGAGTCAGGGCCACAGAAAAATGAACGCTAGCGGTTTCTGCTACGTGACAAACTTTATAGGCCATGTGAAAACAGGAGCTGCACCCAGACGGCATCAGCAGACAGGAACGACCTTAGTGGGGGACTACGGCGGTCAGGACGGTCGTCTTATCTCTGTACCGGAACATGACCCAACAGCCGCGAGCAGTGGTGCCTCCAAGAGTCGTCCTGTTAGCGCAGCACCGTCGGCAGACGGCTGCACCACGCAGGACTACATGCACACAGACCGTTACCACGCCTGTCCTTAACACCACGACACCGTCACCAAAGACTGCAGTGGTGTCGTACCAGACTGTCATGGAGTGACTCAGAATGGCAGCGGGTCATCTTCAGTGACGAGTCCCGCTTTAGTCTTGGTGGAGACGCCCAACGAACCCGTGTGTGGAGGCACCGTGGTCAGCACCGAGATGAACGGTCTGTTGAAGACCTGGTGTCCCTCCACCTCCACCCCTACCGCACCATCTGCAGGAACTATGTGAGGATGTTCAAGCTGCATGGGATGGGTTATCACAGGACTCCATCAGGAACCTCTACAGCTCCATACCGAGACGCCTGGCGTTCTCTCTAAACACCCACCACACAGGCCACACGCCGGGAACGCCGTGAGGCCTTGCACGCCGGAAAGCAGTCTCAATCAGTAAGAGGCATCCGTCCTGTTTATACGCGGCACTGAATACATGTTAGAGGGTGTGGGCATGCTACCCGCTCACATTGTTCCTAAAACGGCAAAGCAGGGGGCCGTTTCTCCCACCAAGTATTGTCCAGGCCACACGGAGCCGAGCTCACAGACAACACATCCCTGTCCCAGTGAGAATGTTTCTTCCAGCAATTGTGAAGCTGCAGAGACGGATTTCTCAGCGGCGTTCAACTGCTGCGCTATCTGATGCCCGTCGGAACACGCAACACGAGGGTCGTTTCCCTCCCTTGCCTGTTGGGGTGGTCTGGGGTGGTCTGGGGTAGTTATTCCTCCTCTAGACCCCCTACAGACGTAGATCACTCTTCTCCTGGCTCTTTACACCATACGCACAACCAGCACCTACACATCCACTCACCCACCCACCCACATGCTCACTTTCCCTCTTAGACACAATGGAGTGTGCCAACGCCAACGCCTCTGCTGCACGAGCCATGTGCCTAGGGCTCTCAAAAGCCTGTTGCCATAGAAATGTGGATGGAAGATTCCAGCCTACCAGCGCATGGTGGACCACACAGACCGGTTTGGGGACCGGCTATTAGACAGATCTGAAGAAGTGATGGGCGTTCTAGCTCTGGACTGGAGTCCATCTGTTTCTCTGTGTACTGTATTACCCTGTTCTTCAATGGTCAGGACCCCCACAGGACCACCACAGAGCAGGTATCATTCTCAGCACTGCAGTGACACTGACGTGGTGGTGGTGTGTTAGTGTGGGTGGTGCTGGTGTGAGTGGATCAGACACAGCAGTGCTGCTGGAGTGTTGAGACACTGTGTCCACTCACTGTCCACTCTATTAGACACTCCTACCTTGCTGCTCCACCTTGTAGATGGACAGTCAGAGACGATAGCTCATCTGCTGCTGCACAGTGCAGTGTTGGTCATCCTCTAGTCCTTCAGCAGTGGCCACAGGACGCTGCACCACAAGACGCTGCCCCACAGGACGCTGCCCCCACAGGACACTGCCCCACAGGACGCAGCCCCACAGGACACCGCCCCACAGGACGCCGCCCCACAGGACGCTGCCCCCACAGGACGCCGCCCCACAGGACGCCGCCCCACAGGACGCTGCACCACAAGACGCTGCCCCCACAGGACGCTGCCCCCACAGGACACCGCCCCACAGGACACCGCCCCACAGGACGCCGCCCCACAGGACGCCGCCCCGCAGGACGCCGCCCCGCAGGACGCTGCCCCACAGGACGCCGCCCCACAGGACGCCGCCCCACAGGACGCTGCCCCACAGGACGCCGCCGGCTGGATAGTTTTGGTTGGCTGTGTCTGATCCACTCACACCAGCACCACCCACACTAACACACCACCACCACGTCAGTGTCACTGCAGTGCTGAGAATGATCCACCACCCACATCATACCTGCTCTGTGGTGGTCCTCTGGGGGTCCTGACCATTGAAGAACAGGGTAATACAGTACACAGAGAAACAGATGGACTACAGTCTGGAACCATACACCTATTCTCCATCAGTCAGAAGAACCATCAGAGAACCATTTAAGCAGGAAATGGTTCTACATAGAACCCTTCCCTGGACAAAAGAACCCATTTAGCAGCAACAGCGTAGGCCTGGGTGATCACGGAACCGAATGTCAATCTGGATCAGCAACAGAGAACCGACAGATAACTAGAGGAATCCAAACCCGCACACACACGCACAGTGTGGTTATATACATCTGCTCCCTACACACACCCACACCCTGCTATGAATAGGAAGTGGAGAGGGGTCAAAGAAGGGGAAATGGGTGGAGCAGTGCACGTCCTGAGCTTCAGTAAACACACACTGCTCACTGTGCAGAGGAGTGCATCTGCTCCACACACACACACACAACTCACACCTGCACACTCCTGCGTGCCCACGCATCACTGCACCCACACGTACAAACATACACACACACCCCAACTGTCTGTGCGGTCT
>JAMWET010006690.1:12500-25164 GCA_024036415.1 Prochilodus magdalenae
TTAAGATACATTTCAATCATTCATTAAATGATTCACTCACTCACTCAGTCAGTCAGTCAGTCAGTCAGTCAGTCCGTCAGTCACTCACACACACAGTCACTCACACACAGTCACTCACACAGTCACTCACTCAGTCACAAACAGTCACTCACCCAGTCAGTCACTCACTCACCCAGTCAGTCAGTCAGTCAGTCACTCACTCACTCACAGTCAGTCACTCACTCACTCACTCACTCACAGTCAGTCAGTCACTCACAGTCAGTCAGTCAGTCACAGTCAGTCAGTCAGTCACTCACTCACACAGTCACTCACACACAGTCACTCACTCAGTCACTCAGTCACTCACTCAGTCAGTCCGTCAGTCACTCACACACACAGTCACTCACACAGTCACTCACTCAGTCACTCACTCAGTCACAAACAGTCACTCACCCAGTCAGTCACTCACTCACCCAGTCAGTCAATCACTCACTCACTCACCCAGTCAGTCAGTCAGTCACTCACTCACTCACTCACTCACAGTCAGTCACTCACTCACTCACTCACTCAGTCAGTCACTCACAGTCAGTCAGTCAGTCACTCACTCACACAGACAGTCACTCACTCACACAGACAGTCAGTCACTCACTCACTCAGTCACTCACTCACAGACAGTCACTCACTCACTCACTCACAGTCAGTCAGTCAGTCACTCACTCACACAGACAGTCACTCACACAGACAGTCACTCACTCAGTCAGTCAGTCAGTCATTCACACAGTCACACAGACAGTCACTCAGTCACACAGACAGTCACTCACTCAGTCAGTCACTCACTCAGTCATTCAGTCACACAGACAGTCACTCACTCAGTCAGTCACTCACTCAGTCATTCAGTCACACAGACAGTCACTCAGTCACACAGACAGTCATTCACTCAGTCAGTCAGTCACTCACACAGTCATTCAGTCACACAGACAGTCACTCACTCAGTCAGTCACTCACACAGTCATTCAGTCACACAGACAGTCACTCAGTCACACAGACAGTCACTCAGTCACACAGACAGTCACTCACTCACTCAGTCAGTCACTCACACAGACAGTCAGTCACATTATTATATTGGGTTAAAGCTGGATTAGTGCCAGTCTGCAGTGTAGAATGCTAGATGTAGAACACTGGGGAAAAATCTAATGCATTCGCAATTAAACCAACGGTGCCCAGACCAGAGGTGTCCAACCGGGCTCCTCCCGGGCTAAAGCAGTGCGGGAAGCTCTGGGTTTCCTCTTCTAACATTCTGGAGACTCAGCGTCTGAAGACTTGGCTAATTAGCGGAGCAGCTGAATCAGGTGTGCTTAATGAGGTAGAACCTGAAACTCTGCAGAGCTGTGGGTCCAGAACGAACCCCGTCCCTCTGCTGATTCCCAGCAACAGAACTTCCTGAAAACTTGGAGAAGTTTAAAGCACACAGCGAGGAAGGGAATCAAGCTCCTGCCTTCTTCAACCCTCCCAGTGTTTTCAATGCAGGGTCCACCTCCACCTCTAGATCAGCACCGTAAATGATTCTCTCCTAAAACCTCCTGGAACGTTCACCCACCAGCCACTTTAGAAGGTCCAACTCCACCCTACCTACACTTACTGTCCCCTACAACCCACTACAACAGACAGTCAAGGCACTGGCCAGTACCTTCAGTGACAGGCTCCTCCACCTGTGGTGTGGTAAGGAGGGATACCGCAGCTCTCCCCACTGCTGTCAGGCTCTACAACCGGCACCATCAGACACTCACTACTGTACAACACTACATGGACCCATTTCTCTCTACCTATGTATTCAGTGTGACTCAATTACTGTGCAATATTTGCTGCTGCACCTCATCACCTGTGCATCACCTGTGCTTCACCTGTGCATCACCTGTGCATCACCTGTGCATCACCTGTGCATCACCTGTGCATCATCTGTGTTTAGGTGACTGTGCCAGCTTATCAGAATTTGTGTAGCTGGTATAAGAGATCATAACTGCAATATCTCTCAATAACTCCACTATATATATATATATATATATATATATATATATATATATATATATATATATATATATATACACACACACACACACACACACACACACACACTATATATAACTATGTAAATATGTAATATTGTATAGCTTCTTACTGTATTTTTAACCTAACAATAGTAACTATAATTAATTTTCTATAATTTCCTATTATAGAAATATAAGTATATATATAACATATATAATATATATCTATAATTTCTTAACTTGCACTCTTGTCTTCCTCCTGTTCTGTATGTGTTCTGCTGCTATTCTGCTGCAACAATTTAAATTTCCCCATGTGGGATAATAAACTTTATCAGCTCTATTACACCAGCGCGGTACAAAGCGGTTTCATTCTGTTATTATTACAGATGCTTTTATTTTTGTTGTTATGGATATGATGAGGTACTGCGTCTGTATACAGTGGTTTCCAATACAAAAGTATTAAATATTACATAATCTCTTCACATATGTGTGTAAAAAATGAGGTTTTAAAACGATGAGCCAGAAATCTCCATTTCAGTTGCTCTAACATACACAATGTTCTCCAGCTGTATCCATATCTATATATCCTGAAGGTCTGTTAGAGAGGGGATTAATGATATCACACCTAGCCCGAGTTATATGTTGGTGTGGCGCAGTGGATAACACCACCGTGTGGGAGACTGGGGTTCGAATCCCGGTCTGGGTGACTATGCTGTGCTACACCAATAAGAGTCCTTGGGCTAGACTCCTAACACTACACTGGCGAACCTGTAATAGGATTAACCTTGTAAGTCGCACTGGATAAGAGCGTCAGCTAAATGCCATAAATGTAGATGGTATTTAATATTTTACGAAAATATGGCAAATTTGGGTTTTTCTGAAAAACCCAAACTTCTGAAAACCAAAAAATCGTAGAAAAAAAGAGAGATCCTAAATTCCCACCATGAATTTCTTGAATTTCCCTCTGGGATCAATAAAGTATCTATCTATCTATCTATCTATCTATCTATCTATCTATCTATCTATCTATCTATCTAAAACCTGTGATTCTAATATGCCGGCAAATGAAACCAAGAAATTTAGACCTAACTTCAGACTTCTGTTCTTGTATGCTATGTAAATGTATGCTAATTGGTTCATATTTAACGTAGTGTCTCATTTGCATATTTAAACATACAACTTCATAAAACGTGTAATACCAAAAATATAAATTATTTAAGGCATGTATTTGGACATTTTGTACACGTGTAATTAGCTTGATTGTTAGTGAACCATCTTGACTAGCGAACTAGCATCACGAACACGGGGAGATGCACACACCCTGACCTGCAAGGCAAACCATAACAGCTTAATTATGAATTTGCTTTATTAGGCCAGTGATAATTCCATCAGTGTTCACTAACGCACTCTATAGCGTCACATCACCGCAGTGTCGTACGGTACTTTGTCATTTTGCAGTTCATATGGTGGTTATGAGCGTGAATGACTGAAATGAAGGAGCTCCTGATGACGCGTACTAACAGTACCACACATGCTGATTACTGAGCGACACCTCCACGCCAAATATCTCGAGTGGTCGTCGATAAACAGAGGTTTAATTATAACTCCCACCTGGTTCGCTAGATGGGGCGCTGCCCGGAGCCGATCAATCAAAAGCATATCGCAGCACATTGTGAGTTTCAACAAAGCTGCAGGAGCTCAAGAGCAGGGCTGATACGAGGGCTGCTCTACTCCTTCTGCAGTCCAGCCAAAGTTCAATCCGAGCTATGACATCATATCGCACACCAGGGTGTGGATATGGTGCGTGTGCATACGAGCGTTACACAGCTGAAGGTCTCCTAGACTCCGGTACACATCTCCTGGGCTCCTGGAATTGTCGGGAGGTGACGGAAAGGAGCCAGCAGTAAGCCGAGAAGACCCATCTGTGGATTGGATATCGAGTCTCCTTCACGGCATCCTTGAAGTGCAGCCTTACGGAGGGCACTGCCAATGCAGGCTACCCACTCTGATCAAGCCATCTCTGTCCCCACACCTGGCCGAGGCTGGATTATTGCTCAGAACTGCAGGAAACGCATATTTAACAGGAAATGACAACAAGCCTTAACAATCACACCTACTCCCAGATTTCCAGAGTTTGGTGGGGGCACTCTGTATCTTCACTACGGCCTCCATCCTTTCTGGGAGTCCCGCCTTCCTAGACGGGCTCGCATGAGGTCATACGATAAGCTGAAAGACGGCAGCTGGAGCGCATTATTTTGGGAAATGTATCATTACGGGGCTTGTTAAAACCAAAACAAGCTCATAACTCTTGGGATCCAGCTGCAGTTGCTCACTGAGCACATGGACACAGGCCGAAAAAGCCAGTCAGCCTTCTAACAAACGCTGCATGGCATCTTATCCACGGCCCATCTATACTGAATGACTGTATTAGCCGTTTAGCTCAACACCTGAGCTGCTATCCTAACTACCTGAACTGAACACTATTATACACACACACACATCTACTGTTTACCACCACATACTTACTGCACACCTGGTTACCTCAACACGCTGTACTCTCCAGTATGTACACTCACGCTAAGCTGTATGTAGCGCTACTGCACTGGCTAACTGCTGTTAGCATCTCCGTTCTAGTACTCTACCATACTAATGTACAGTTGCTGCCCTTGCGTGCGTCTTAGGCTGTATTCGAAATGACGAACTTCATACTATTCACATTCTAAATCTACCCACAAGTAGTACGTAGTGTGCAGCATGAGACCAAGTTTCTGGTATACAGAGGGGGCTACAAATGTGGGTGTAGTGATTGTAGCGGGCCGGTTTTTATCGCAATGAGCCTCTGAAAGTTACAATATACAGATCTAGAGATTAGTAAAAGATGAACTCGCTTTAGAGGATGAGTTTTAGAGTGAAGTAGCCAAGGGGAGCTAACGGCTAGGCTAACCGTACCTCAGGTGAACTGAGCAGCGTTAGCAGCAGCTAGCTCTTAACAGTGGATACAGTAATAACAGCTCTGAGGTAAATGTGGGTGTAGTGGGGTGTGTGTTCATCAGAATGAGCCTCAGAAAGTTAAATATACAGATCTAGAGATTAATAAAAGATGAACTTGCTTTAGAGGATCAGTTTTAGGGTAAAACTAGGCTAAACAGCTAGGCTAACCGCATTTCAGGTGAGCAGAGCAGCATTAGCCGCAGCTAGCTCTAAACAGTGGATACAGTAATAACAGCTCTGAGGTAAATGTGGGTGTAGTGATTGTAGTGGGGTGTGTGTTCATCAGAATGAGCCTCAGAAAGTTAAATATACAGGTCTGAAGATTAATAAAAGATGAACTCACTTTAGAGGATCAGTTTTAGAGTGATTAGCCGAGGGGAGCTAACAGCTAGGCTAACCGTATCTCAGGTGACCTGAGCAGCGTTAGCAGCAGCTAGCTCTAAACAGTGGATACAGTAATAACAGCTCTGAGGTAAATGTGGTTGTAGTGGTTGTAGTGGGGGGTGTGTTCATCAGAATGAGCCTCAGAAAGTTAAATACACAGGTCTGAAGATTAATAAAAGATGAACTCGCTTTAGAGGATCAGTTTTAGAGTGAAATAGCCGAGGGGAGCTAACAGCTAGGCTAACCGTATCTCGGGTGAACTGAGCAGCGTTAGCAGCAGCTAGCTCTAAACAGTGGATACAGTGATAACAGCTCTGAGGTAAATGTGGGTGTAGTGATTGTAGTGGGGTGTGTGTTCATCAGAATGAGCCTCAGAAAGTTAAATATACAGGTCTGAAGATTAATAAAAGATGAACTCACTTTAGAGGATCAGTTTTAGAGTGAATAGCCGAGGGGAGCTAACAGCTAGGCTAGCCGTATCTCAGGTGAACTTAGCGGCGTTAGCAGCAGCTAGCTCTAAACAGTGGATACAGTAATAACAGCTCTGAGGTAAATGTGGGTGTAGTGATTGTAGCGGGGTGTGTGTTCATCAGAATGAGCCTCAGAAAGTTAAATATACAGGTCTGAAGATTAATAAAAGATGAACTCGCTTTCAAGGATCAGGTTTAGAGTGAAGTAGCCGAGGGGAGCTAACAGCTAGGCTAACCGTATCTCAGGTGAACTGAGCAGCGTTAGCAGCAGCTAGCTCTAAACAGTGGATACAGTAATAACAGCTCTGAGGTAAATGTGGGTATAGTGATTGTAGTGGGGGGAGTGTTCATCAGAATGAGCCTCAGAAAGTTAAATATACAGGTCTGAAGATTAATAAAAGATGAACTGAGCCGACTCACAGTCTCCAGTTTACCTGACTCAATGACTTTGGACTGTGAGAGGAAACCCACACAGAGAACATGCTCCGCACAGAACAGACCCCGTCCAGGAACCAAAGCCCGGGTCCAGGAGCGGAACGCCTCTCTTGCTGCCCAGTCAGCAGCGCTACCCACGGCACCACGGTGCCACCCTTAACCAGCTCTTGGTCCTCCAGACTGATGGAGAATACGAATGGTGTGTCCTGAATATGGTTCTACCCAGCACCAAACGGGGTTCCCAGCTTGACATTGCTACCACGACAGAATCCGTGTCCAAGGACGGCCTTCTCTCTGTACCGGACTGACCCAACAGCCACCATTACAGCGAGCGGTGGTGTCCTCCAAGCGCCATCCTGTCAGTGCAGCACCATCGGCAGACGGCTGCACCACGCAGGACTACACGCACACAGACCGTTACCACGACTGTCCTTAACACCACGTCACCGTCACCAAAGACTGCAGTGGTGTCGTACCAGACTGCCATGGAGTGACTCAGAATGGCAGCGGGTCATCTTCAGTGACGAGTCCCGCTTTAGTCTTGGTGGAGACGCCCAACGAATCCGTGTGCGGCGGCACCGTGGTCAGCACCGAGATGGACGGTTTGTCGTCACACGTCCAGAAGGTCTGGTGTCCCTCCACCTCCACCCCTACCGCACCATCTGCAGGAACTGTGTGAGGATGTTCAAGCTGCATGGGATGGATTATCACAGGACTCCATTAGGAACCTCTACACATCACGTTCCACCTTACACGCACGTGGATGGTTGTGACGGACTCAACACCGAGATTTAAAGTAAACAGCGGTGAAGACAAAAGACCGCACCGGCCGTGTTAATCATTCCCTATGAGACAAACAGAAGTGACGGTTTAATTGAGCTCTACTATCAGCACCTGCGTCAGTTTCAGTGCGGAGCTTAGTTACCTGTCTCACACCGCGCCCCTCACGTTCACCACTGTGCCCAGTTATACAGGAGGCCCAATCAGATCCCTACCGACCACCACAAACAACACCACATCTGAACAGCTTCAGAAACCACGGCACGAGCTGCTTCCACATCCAACCCAGGAAGGCAAGACAAACATGTACCGGCTGGTGAGAGCCGATACCACAAAGCAGAGCCTTTAGGAAGCCGGGCTCAAAGGCCTCACATGCTAACCATTCCCGGTGTTGCTTTAAGGATCGAGCTGGGGGGCGCTAAAGCAAACACGAGACCCTCCACTCGCTCCAGACAAGCTCCAGTTAATCTGCATCCAACCCAGCTCCTTCAGAATCCGACCTGGGCCTGGTCCACACGTACCCGGGTGTGTCTTCCATATCCACAATGTTTTCCCACGAGATCAATCGCTCGCTTTATATAACAGCGTATATATAAATGATAAATTATTATTAATAATAATAATAATAATAATAATAATTTTCATTCTTCTTCTCCACTCATTTAATGTGTGGAAAAAATACCAAACTATAAAGAACAGTGGGTTACACTATGTGCTGTCATAAGCCTACATAAGGCTATTATAACAACTGACATACATGGATGCTTATAAATGGTTATTCTAAATGGCTTCATCTGTCAGGAATGCTAATTTCGCTAACGGAGGTGATGTCGCCCCTCATAGCGAACGACGTCTACAGGAATAAGTGTTTATAATCATGTTATGTCGGTTGTTATAACAAGCTAATGTAGCTGACCTGTAGCCTCATAAGCAGTACCCTACAGTAATGTGTTAGTGGATCATTAAACCAATCAGCGCTGCTATGACGAGCGACTTAGCAGGCTGCCAACCGGAGTTATCCCGCACACTGCCTACATACCCCATATAAACATCGGGTGGTCTTTGCTGTCCCCCGTGTCCAGTGCCCCCTCTCATTTACACCTACCGAGTTCAGGGTCAGCAGAGGGGGGAGGGAAGATCACAGGAAGAGCCACTTGGTTTAACTCTGAGCGGGCCGAAGAGAAACATTTCACACCCGGTGACATCAGGCTTTGAGCATAGGTGCTATTTTGGGAGGGGCGGAACCCGCAGGGCTGAAGATAGAGACGCTCGCTATGCCAAACATCTGTCTTCAATAAGGAGAGAGAGGGAGGGTGGGGCTGCTTCTGGAAGCGGGGGTCACTGCCGCTACTACGTCCACTTTCCCCTCTGCGGCACGTAGTCCGTCATGACGGAGCTTCACTGCGACCGGGCTTCTACCCAGTAAACCAAACTCACCACGGATCATTGGCCAGGGTCGCGTCTCAAAACTGGCCCGCTAGGTCCCGTGCTTCACAGACGGCACTGCGGCTGACGCTGTAAGACCTGCAGGCTATTAAATCAGAGGGACTGTGGTGGTTTCCACTAACTGTGAAAATGGTCTACACGCGGCGGCACACACAGCCAGGGCTCTCTCCTCTTGCAGTGTAGTGTAATGATGCAGCTGGGCTGAGGCTGGTCGGGTAGGGTTCCCTGGTGGCAGGTCATCCTTGGTTGCTCAGCCGCAGAGGGTTTACCTCCTCTACCTCTGGGCCCTCAGCTGCACTCTGGCTAATCAGTGAAGCAACTGCTTACAGGGACAACACTGAATGCCGAGTTTAAGACCAACGCTGGTTGTGCACATGTGGGGGGTGGGGTCTAGTGAAAGCTGGTGTAGCAGCCCAACACTGTCTCACACACTCAGTGCAGTCTATCTCCATTTAGAGGCAGAGACGCGTAGGCTAGCACCTCCACCAGCACCAGTAACAGCTGTGACTGGACTGGGCATGTACTGGACAGGTTTCTGGATGTAGCCACATCAGAGTTCAGACACTCTTACATCTAAGAACTGGTCAGGTGGTCCAGATGTGGTGGAGGCCTTCCCTGGCACAGTTCCGAGGAGAATTCCCTGTAGACTGGGATTGTATCCACTGCTGGTAGACCCGTATGACCGTACGCTTCCATACACCTGCAGATTCAGCTACTTCCTTCACACTATGGTCTTTGGCCACGCCCACATGCAGTCCCTCCTTTTAGCCAGTCATTAACATCTGCTCTGGAGTGTTTACCACACATGGAATGAGACATTCCCTGCACTGTAGCACCTCTTCCCAATCTATGGATCCCGTCACTCACACCCCACAGGAATTCATAGCCCCGTCGGCTTCAGCAGCACCATCTGCAGGATCCTGAAGGAACATTTAGAAGAGACAACAAAGCCACCAAATTTCACATTCACTTAAACACTGTCAGGACGATGAATACTAACCTGAGCAGGACTAACCTGAGGAGGACTAACCTGAGGAGGACTAACCTGAGCAGGACTAACCTGAGCAGGACTAACCTGAGAAGGCCTAACCTGAGCAAGGCTAACCTGAGCAGGACTAACCTGAGGAGGACTAACCTGAGCAGGACTAACCTGAGCAGGACTAACCTGAGGAGGACTAACCTGAGGAGGACTAACCTGAGGAGGACTAACCTGAGCAGGACTAACCTGAGGAGGACTAACCTGAGGAGGACTAACCTGAGCAAGGCTAACCTGAGCAGGACTAACCTGAGCAGGACTAACCTGAGGAGGACTAACCTGAGGAGGACTAACCTGAGCAAGGCTAACCTGAGAAGGCCTAACCTGAGCAAGGCTAATCTGACCAGGGCTAATCTGACCAGGACTAACCTGAGAAGGACTAACCTGAGCAGGACTAACCTGAGCAGGACTAACCTGAGCATGGCTAACCTGAGCATGGCTAACCTGAGGAGGACTAACCTGAGCAAGGCTAACCTGAGAAGGACTAACCTGAGCAAGGCTAATCTGAGCAAGGCTAATCTGACCAGGGCTAATCTGAGCCGGACTAATCTGAGCAGCACTAACCTGAGGAGGACTAACCCTAACCCTAACCCTGAGGAGGACTAACCTGAGCAGGACTAACCTGAGGAGGACTAACCTGAGCAGGACTAACCTGAGCAGGACTAACCTGAGCAAGGCTAACCTGAGAAAGGCTAACCTGAGAAGGACTAACCTGAGCAAGGCTAATCTGACCAGGGCTAATCTGACCAGGGCTAACCTGAGAAGGACTAACCTGAGCAGCACTAACCTGAGGAGGACTAACCTGAGGAGGACTAACCTGAGCAGGACTAACCTGAGGAGGACTAACCTGAGGAGGACTAACCTGAGCAGCACTAACCTGAGGAGGACTAACCTGAGCAGCACTAACCTGAGGAGGACTAACCCTAACCCTGAGGAGGACTAATCTGAGCAGCACTAATCTGAGCAAGACTAACCTGAGCAGGACTAACCTGAGCAGGACTAACCTGAGCAGGACTAACCTGAGGAGCACTAACCTGAGCAGGACTAACCTGAGGAGCACTAACCTGAGGAGGACTAACCTGAGGAGGACTAACCTGAGCAGCACTAACCTGAGGAGGACTAACCCTAACCCTGAGGAGGACTAATCTGAGCAGCACTAATCTGAGCAGGACTAACCTGAGGAGGACTAACCCTAACCCTGAGCAGGACTAATCTGAGCAGCACTAATCTGAGCAGGACTAACCTGAGCAGGACTAACCTGAGCAGGACTAATCTGAGCAGCACTAATCTGAGCAGGACTAACCTGAGCAGGACTAACCTGAGCAGGACTAACCTGAGGAGCACTAACCTGAGCAGGACTAACCTGAGGAGGACTAACCTGAGGAGGACTAACCTGAGCAGCACTAACCTGAGGAGGGCTAACCTGAGCAGGACTAACCTGAGCAGGACTAACCTGAGGAGCACTAACCTGAGCAGGACTAACCTGAGGAGGACTAACCTGAGGAGGACTAACCTGAGGAGGACTAACCTGAGGAGGACTAACCTGAGGAGGACTAACCTGAGGAGGACTAACCTGAGGAGGACTAACCCTAACCCTGAGGAGGACTAATCTGAGCAGCACTAATCTGAGCAGGACTAACCTGAGCAGGACTAACCTGAGGAGGACTAACCTGAGGAGGACTAACCCTAACCCTGAGGAGGACTAATCTGAGCAGCACTAATCTGAGCAGGACTAACCTGAGCAGGACTAACCTGAGGGAGGGGACTAACTCTGAGGGAGCACTAACACTGAGAGGAACTAACCTGAGGAGGACTAACCTGAGGAGGACTAGACCTAACCTGAGGAGGGACTAACCTGAGCAGGACTAACCTGAGGAGGGACTAACCTGAAGAGGACTGAACCCTAACCCTGAGCAGGAACTAACCTGAGCAGTAATAACCTGGAGGAGGACTAACTGAGGAGCACTAACCTGAGGAGGACTACAACCTGGAGGAGGACTAACCTGAGGAGGACTAAACCTAACCCTGAGGGAGGGACTTATCTGAAGCAGCACTCTAATCTGAGCAGGAAAACCTGAGCAGGAAAACCGGAGGAGGGGGACTAACCTGAGGAGGGGACTTTAACCTGAGGAGGACTAACCTGAGGAGGACTACCCTGAGGAGGACTAAAGACCTAAACACTGAGGAGGACTAACCTGAGCAGCACCAATCTGAGCAGGACTAACCTGAGCAGGGGGGGTGGGGGGGACGTAACCTGAGGAGGACCTAAACCTGAGGAAGGACTAACTCTAACCTGAGGAGGAACTAATCTGGAGCAGCACTCTAATCTGAGCAGGACTAACCTGAGCAGGACTAACCTGAGCAGGACTAACCTGAGGAGCACTAACCTGAGCAGGACTAACCTGAGGAGGACTAACCTGAGCAGGACTAACCTGAGCAGGACTAACCTGAGCAGGACTAACCTGAAGAGGACTAACCTGAGCAGGACTAACCTGAGCAGGACTAACCTGAAGAGGACTAACCTGAGGAGGACTAACCTGAAGAGGACTAACCTGAGCAGCACCAATCTGAGCAGGACTAACCTGAGCAGGACTAACCTGAGGACGACTAACCTGAGGACGACTAACCCGAGGACGACTAACCCGAGGACGACTAACCCGAGGACGACTAACCCGAGGACGACTAACCTGAGGACGACTAACCCGAGCAGGACTAACCTGAGGAGGACTAACCTGCTCACTAACCTGAGCAGGACTAACCTGAGCAGGGTTAGTCCTCCTCAGGTTATGCTCACGGCCTTGATGTCACTGAGGAGAGGTTAGGTGGGTGCCCTACCATAAAACTCAAGGCCTCTTTAGTGGTTTTCCAAGTTTTCCATCCGAGTTTTCCAAAGTACAGTGTAGGAGACGGCATTCATTTGTGTTGAGCTTGAAAAGCTCACCTGTGTCAATTTCCTTGTGACCAAAAGGGAAACCAACACATCCGAACGGCATTCCCAAACGGAAACGAGCACGACAGTTCCCAGAAGGGCCTAAACTGACGGATGAGCCTGAAACCCCGAGTTAGCTCGATGTTATTCCAGGTGTGTGATGGAACGG
>JAMWET010006691.1:2500-32500 GCA_024036415.1 Prochilodus magdalenae
GTTGAGGTTACCTCTGTTTCACCAGAACAGAGGAGCTCATTTACTCCAGCCAGGAAAATACACAGCAGTACACAGTGTTAACCCATGCACATCTCTCTGTCCTTTTCTCTATCTCTCTCTCTCTTTCTCTGTCTGTCTGTCTCTCTCTCTCTCTCTCCCTCTCTCTCTCTCTCTTACTCTCTCTCTCTCTGTCTGTCTCTCTCTCAGTGCTTCACTGGCATGAGTGTCGTAAGATACACTACTGCCAAACAATTTAAAAATAAATACAGATAAATAAAAGTAAGATAATACTATAGATACAAACAGAACTAACATAACTTATGTTATTTACAGGATTACTAATAATCAATATAGAAAAAAAAGAAGAGTGGAGAGAATTTTTAAATGAGTAATAATCATTAATAATCGGTTTAATCAGTAAGTAAATCTGACAATGCCCTTCATTTAATTCAAACAACACACTTGACCAAAAAGGGAGAAAATTTATGTCATAAATCATTAACTGTGGGAACAAATTGATTAAAACGTGCACACAAACTGTAACGTTCCCTTAAATTAGTATTTAGTGTATGAAACAGTAAGATCCAGGTTAACCTAAAATGAGGAGTTCACTGAATAAACTGTCACGCTGTGGCGCTTTGAGGAGGACCTTAGTGCAGAGACACAGGGCCGGCCGAACTGTTCCTTTACTGTAGTAATAGGGGATTATGGTTTCTCCTAGAACTACTGTAATGGGTGGAGCTCTCTCCTTTAACTGAGCAGAGAGAGATGGTGGAGATTACGCTGGCACACAGTGGGGATTAACCCCCGACCTGTGGTGGGAGAAACCTGTGCTCTACCACTGCACCACCCGGGAGCTCAGGTAACAGCCGGAATTACACCCTTACATCAAAGGATCAAAATAAAACAAACAGAAAACAGAAGACAGAAAACAAACACTCCTCTTAAAATAACAGAATATCCTTTACTCCTTCACAGTGCAGAGTTTATTTACTTTCAGAGCTGGATTTATTTCTCCACTCCGGCTCAGAGATCAATTCTCTTCATTGCTTTCTCTCTTTTTCCTTTCTAGCCTGTAGTTTTTCTCTTTTCCTCTTTAGGAAGGTCCCTTTTCCCTTTCTTTTAAGCTCCATTCAGCTTTGTTTGTCTGTTTGTTTGTTTGTTTGTATGTTTGTTTGTATCTCTATCATACCGGGGTGCGTTTCCCGTACAACGACGGAGGTTAGCACTGAACTAACGTGGTCCGATGCATCGTTAAACTAACAAACATCTGAAGTACGACCGTTTCCCGAAAGCGTCGTACTTTGTTAGTACCACAGTAGTTTGAACCATGTTGGTTTGAACCACCATAGCTCGAACCACCATGTTTCCAGATGTGTTCGGTCGGACTTTCACAGCGGGAAACTGCGGGAAAGCTCACAAACCGGCGAGATTAAACCAGAAAATGATAGTTGTGACCGAAATCACGTAATGAACACATTATTTTGGCAACCCATGTTTATTCATATTATAAAAATCCAACTATAATATTAATAGAATCAACAATCAAATGCTAATAAAAAATCTAATAATAATAATAATAATAAATGTAAGTATTAATAATATATTAATGTGCATCATTATCATTATAAACATGGTAATAATATGTAAAGCTTCTTTTAGAAGGAACAGATGGAAGAGCTTTTAGCCACACCGATGCATTTGTAGGCTCTGATACTGCAATTACTAAGACACGTCGCTGTGTCTCATTGGCGCAGTGGGCTAATCTGCTGAAAACGCCATGCGATAGCGATGTGATCCGTTTCTCATGCATGCAGACGCGGGGTCGAATCTGAAGTGTTCTTCCCACCTTTTTATAAGGATAACGAAAGCTCTCAGTGTTACAATGTACACCCCCCTCTGAAAGTAAGATACTATTGCTATTTATTTGCATTGCATTATATACTGGTGGCATAAACAGCCATTCTTTTCTTTAACAGACCCTGGGTGATCCCTCCTGCATCCCCATCCCTTCTACCCATCCTTTTCCCCTTGTTCTAGTCGTGGGAGGTGTATAATGTATCCGTTTACAGAGCCATGTTGGGGCTCCTCCAGTAAATTGGAAATATTTAAATTCTTCTTGGACTACTAGATTTTGATTACTATACCCCAACATGTGGCTATAATGTCATGTTGTTTCAATAAGCTATTTTAAGACAAGCTGAGAAATACACAAAACCATAACACAGTGTTCAGGAAACAACAGCTGTTAATCCTTTAATCAGAATTAGTCTCTCCTATTCCCTCTATTAAAACTATTAGTTTATTATGCAGCTAAAAGTATAAACAGAGAAATACACTGGGGTTTGTGTTGGGAACTACACATTCAAAGCCTTTGACAGTATAAATGTTCGTACCCGGAGTTTCATGTAAATTTTCAGCTTACTGACACGTTACCTGGCGTCCTACGTCATCGATGACGTGGTCACCAGGAACTAAGCTTCTAACCACAGCTCTACAGCTGTAGTTCCAACTACTCAATTTAACGACAGTGTTTGCGAACGTTCGGTGGAACTACGGTTTTGGGAAACACCTGTGTCGCTTAACGATGGTTCGGACTATGCAAGTTACCAACGTGGTTACCTCCATAGTTTGAACCATGGTTTTGGGAAACACTTGCGTTGCAGCTGTGTCGTTCCAACTATGTAAGTTGCTAACATAGTTAGCAACGATGGTTTTGGGAAACGCACCCCCGTTCGCCCCTCTAAATGGTGTGACAAAGAGTGCTGTTTGGCATGGTCTTAAACAGAGCACCCAGCAGGTTTATCTAATCATTACTGATTGCCCTGAGATCTCTTGGGCCTGCGTCGCCCCCTGCTGGTGGGAGGTGGCTCTGCATGCCCCGTAACAAAAACAATAAGATAAATTTAAAATTTATAACAGTGTTATAAGCAAAGATATTTGAGATTGTCACTTTCTTTGTGCTGCTTGTCTTTCCCTCCACAGGCTCACCTGTTCCGCCCTCAGAGCGTTTGACCAATCTGAGTCCTAGCTGGTAAACTGGGGTGTAGCCCATGCTTTAAAAGGAGGCCTGAAGCTGGGTAATGAGAGAGCCTGAGCATGTGCTGTGTATGTGTGTGGTTCTAATCTCCTGTGTGAGGCAGGTGCTTTGTTGTAAGTAAGTTACCAGTATTACAGCTCTGTGTACATAAGCTCCTCCCTTGTGTTGGGATATTTTAGTTTGGTATTTTACCTGCATGTTTCTACCTTGGCATTACAGGAGATGAGTCTCTGTAATTCAGAGCTAGCCCTCCGACCTGTTCCACTGATTGAGGTTCTCCACTTGTCTTTGTGGAACTGGTTGGATTGTATTTACTAATGTTCTCTCCACTGTGACAACCTACTCTCAACATTGTTTATAAAAACCTTGGACTGATCACATTCCGTACTGACTGATGCAGCATTTAATTTTTCAGTATGGGAAGGCAGGCTACGCTAAATCTGGACTATAACTATATTGCTCTTGAGTTCTGGACATACACTGGGTGTGTCTGTTCCTCTGTTTTTGGTGTTTATCAAACCAGTCCTCTGTGTGAATTCATATGATTGAAATGCACTACAGGAAACTGGGAGATCTACCTATATAAAACCTACCTGATCTACCTGAAGTGGTATGAGCTAATGCCTTATCTGAATAGGGGCAGGTGAACTCCAGAGGGGGCAGATGCCCCCAGTCACAACAAAGCTGCTCGCAATCTCTCAAGAATAAACTTGACTAAGTCCAATACATATTGATCCAAACTCATCTGACCACTAAGAACAGACTGGCAATCTCCCTGACGGAGACATGGTTGGATGAGTCTATCCTAGACTCTGTGTCCCCTCATAGCTTTAAAACATATTGAGCTATGGAAGGTCAGAGACTCATAGCCTAAAGTCCATGGCAGCCAGAACATTCTTCATGATCAGTAATGGGTGGTGTAACTCTTCATAGACACTGTTCACCTGGCTCGGAATTCATATCTCGCTAATGTACAAACCGGATTCCAAAAAAGTTGGGACACTAAACAAATTGTGAATAAAAACTGAATGCAATGATGTGTAGGTGCCGACATCTAATATTTTATTCAGAATAGAACACAAATCACAGATCAAAAGTTTAAACTGAGAGAATGTATCATTTCTAGGGAAAAATATGTTGTTTCAAAATTTCATGGCGTCAACAAATCCCAAAAAAGTTGGGACAAGTAGCAATAAGTGGATGGAAAAAGGAAATTGAGCATATAACGAACAGCTGGAAGACCAATAAACACTAATAAGGTCAATTGACAACATGATTGGGTATAAAAAGAGCTTCTCAGAGTGTCAGTGTCTCTCTGAAGCCAAGATGGTAAGAGGATCACCAATTCCACCATTGTTGCGCAGAAAGATAGTGCAGCAATACCAGAATGGTGTTACCCAGCGTAAAATAGCAAAGACTTTTAAGTTATCATCATCAACCGTGCATAACACCATCAAAAGATTCAGAGAATCTGGAACAATCGCTGTGTGTAAGGGTCACGGCCGTAAACCTCTACTGGATGCTCGTGATCTCCGGGCCCTTAAACGTCACTGCACCTCAAACAGGAATGCCACTGTCAAGGAAATAACAGAATGGGCTCAGGAGTACTTCCAGAAAGCATTGTCAGTGAACACAATCCACCGTGCCATCCGCCGTTGCCAGCTGAAACTCTACAGTGCAAAAAGGAAGCCATTTCTAAGCAAGCTCCACGAGCTCAGACGTCTGCACTGGGCCAGGGGTCTTTTAAAATGGAGTGTGGAAAATGGAAGACTGTTCTGGGGTCAGATGAGTCACGATCTGAAGTTCTTTATGGAACACTGGGACGCCATGTCATCCGGACCAGAGAGGACAAGGATAACCCAAGTTGTTATCAACGCTCCGTTCAGAAGCCTGCATCACTGATGGTATGGGGCTGCATGAGTGCTTGGGGCATGGGCAGCTTGCATGTCTGGAAAGGCACCATTAATGCAGAGAACCATGTTCAGGTTCTAGAACAACATATGCTCCCATCTAGACGTCATCTCTTTCAGGGAGGACCCAGCATTTTTCAACAAGATAATGCCAGACCACGTTCTGCAGCAATCACAACATCATGGCTCCGTAGGAGAAGGACCCGGGTACTGAGATGGCCAGCCTGCAGTCCAGATCTTTCACCTATAGAGAACATTTGGCGCATCATAAAGAGGAAGGTGCGACAAAGAAGGCCCAGGACGATTGAACAGTTAGAGGCCTGTATTAGACATGAGTGGGAGAGCACTCCTATTTCTAAACTTGAGAAACTGGTCTCCTCTGTCCCCAGACGTCTGTTGAGTGTAGTAAGAAGAAGGGGGGATGCCACACAGTGGTAAAAATGGCCTTGTCCCAACTTTTTTGGGATTTGTTGACGCCATGAAATTTTGAAACAACATATTTTTCCCTTAAAATGATACATTCTCTCAGTTTAAACTTTTGATCTGTGATTTGTGTTCTATTCTGAATAAAATATTAGATGTTGGCACCTCCACATCACTGCATTCAGTTTTTATTCACAATTTGTTTAGTGTCCCAACTTTTTTGGAATCCGGTTTGTAGACCACACCCCTAAGCCAATAATCCTAACAGATTTACATCTCATCTACACATGTAACTGATTAGTGACCAGATCATTAATGAGTTCTCCCACGTATACTCTTAATGGACTGAGATAATATCAGTGTTAGGAGACTGCAGCTGGACTGATTTATCTAAACAACTAGCAAACAAACTTACAGTCCCATCAGAGAGCATCAGATCTCGGACCACAACAGAATATCATATACCTGTGTATCAAAAGTGTCCCTGAGAAGCTTTAATTACACAAAGGTACACCTGGATCCTACCTACAGCCTCAGGGTAACGTCTGATCCCCAAACCAGAAGTGTTAATACCCTGTGAAATGATCCAACTGAAACATTAAGATTCTGTTTTGGATGTATAGACTGGAGCATTATTAGGGAGTCATATGAAAACACAGTGAATACACAGGAACAGTGATATTATACTTCTGTATGCCTATTAAATATGTGTCATCATATGTCAACATTACACACACATACACGCACACACACACACATACACACACAAGGAAAGTAATACCATTTAATTTAAAAAAAAAAGGAAGGACCAAACTGCAAAACAGAGGGACAATACCTGGCCATCAGAGAGAGAGAGTCGAGCGAAGGTCAGAATCCAGGGAGGCAGATAGACAGGCAGTCAGAACCAGAAAGATTACATTCAGAATCCAAAAACAGAAAGCAGCGTCGAAACCGGAAGACAATATAAACATGCGAACGACCCAAAGGGGTAAAGAGAGAGCAGTGTCATCAAACCGAATGACCAGATGCAACCAAGGTCAGCAAATCTTCACAGAGAGTGACTGGAATTCTAAAGCATGAACTGTACTGTCACTTTAAGCAACAGGGAATGCGACGTCATTTTGTAAGCGCCTCAGGAAAGGAGGTCAGAACTGTTTGTGTTCCGCACAGAAATAGGTTTATGAAGTCTAAAGTTATTAATACAGTATTGTGTTATATAAATCTTTATAAAACTGTTTTAAGAGCGTATTGAGCGTGTTTACGAAGTGGAAGTACCCGGAGGAGAGGGTTATTTTCTGAGTTTGTTAGACACATGCTCCATGCACGGTTTTATATGTTCTCCACCAGGAGGCGCTGTAGGCCAGCGTGCATATTGGTGTGCAAGTGTTCTAGCTCACGGCCTACATGCATGGAGAAAGTTCGCTGTGCACATTGTCTACAGATGACTGTTTATTTTTTTCTGCATCCAGACTACGGAAAAGAGCCATTACCAGCATCATTGCCTTGGTCTCTTTCCTCCTCACCAATCGTGGACCACAGAACACAGCGCAGAAGATCTTATATTAACGGCTGTGTGTCACTGAGTAGACTGACACAGGCACACCCGTTACACTTATAAAGCGATATCACAGCTAACAGAAATCAGTAATCAGGAGAGTTAGGCCGGGGAGGATTGGTGGAGTGCGAGCGCGTGTGAGTGACGTCATCGGCCTGGAGTCCGGAGGAGCAGCGGCGTTAGGCAGACCCTCAGACGTGACACACTGTTATAGAATGGAGAAGGAACTGCAGTAGTCCCCCACCGATGCCACTACGAGACAGATCGAAAGCTTTTTGACCAAATTACTAAATCTACTATAACACAAGGCCATCTCGAATCTCCCACCATCCTCCATCACCTTTTTAAGGTGGCGCCGTGCTAGCGGCAGATTGCAGCAGCTTGGTCCTGAGCGACACTCTTTCTAACCTGTATTAGGTGTTTTACTCCGTTCTTAGCTCTTTCTCTATGTGTATTCTTTCTCTTAGCTCCTCTCCTTTATTTCCCCTTAGTTTCGTTTAGTTCTGTTTCTTCGTGTTTTGGTTATAAGCACCTTTCTATAGAAGCTGAAAATGGGAAAGCCGCTGGGCCAGATGGAATCGTCCGAGAGTACTGAAAGTCTGTGCCAGTCAGCTCTGTGGAATTCTTCAGCATCTCTAAACCCGAGTCTTAAACAGGAGCGGGTGCCTGTGTGGTATGGCTGGGTGCCTACATTGTTTTTATTTTGTTATATTTTGGATTGTGCTGCTTGTGCTTTTAAAGCCCAGTGAAGTGTTCGCTTAAGATTGACTCGGCGATATTCTGCCTATTTAGCCTGTGAGGCCCCATTATATTGGGACACGCCCACTACAGGTGGAACGCATGTGGGGTGTGGGCCTGGGGTTCAGGGGGACATAAAGGTGGGTGCACCCAGGTGAGCTCACTTCTTCTTTGCGCAAACAATGGGATGTTGTAGTGTTTGGGGTGGCGTTGTCCCTACCGGGAGAGCTCAATTCATGCACGCGTGCTGGCGGGAGTATTTAAATCAAAGGGAAAGCTGAAGAGCGTGTGCATGTGAGTCGACTGGTAGGTTGTTGGTTTCACTCCCTGTATGTGCTGGCTACGGGTCTTTGGACGCATGGTTCACCCGTTCAGAGTTTTAACCAGTTGTGAATGTCTGGTCTCTCTGGTGTAGGCTGACGTGCGTTTGTGGCAGCAGCGGTTTTTATGCAGGGCTGGCTTAACGCAGCATACGGATCTGCCGGGTACATGCCTAACGAGCTGTTTTGGTTATCGAGTGGCTACGGAGCAACTACGCTCCCACTTCATTGACGTTATTGGGTAGGTTCGCCTAATACCACTGGGAGGTAAAGGTGAAGGTAGCTCATTTTTATTTGTTATTCATTGTAATGTGATTAACAGTGGGACTGCAGTCGTGGTGGTTGCAGGCCACTGTTCTCCTCCCTTTTTAAAATACTGTTTTATTTTAATGTGATTTTCTGTGGATGACTTTATAATCAGCCTGTTTTATCTGATTGGTCTACTGCTGAGCCACCTCTGTTATTTAAGGCAAACTGTGTTGGGATTTTGGTGTCTGCCATTACTGTTTTTATTAACAAGGTATTGTAATAGCATACCACAGGGCACTACTTTTAGCTATACGGATCCAATGTTTCCTTTGCTTTGTGGTCAAGCAGTGGGCCACCCTGGTGTTCTGGTGTACCCCTTTGTTGTAGTGTCATGTGGTTGTGTAGTGTTGCTGTGGGTGATTTTTATACGGTTAGTCTTTTCTGTGGTTGGTGGTACCGTGTGCTGTGGAGTTGTCTCTTATTGGTGTAGTGTGAGAACCCCCTGGGTTGGGACACTTACTTGACCACACTGTTTCTTTGACCCGTGGTTGCTACTGCCTTGTGTATAAATTAAATCCCACACAGTAAATATAGTATTTGTTTGTTTTATGTATTGTCTTTGAAATAAAGTGTATATTAATATGCGACATCCATATTGGTGCAGTGGTATTATTGGCTGGCTCGTGCACTCATTTGAGTGGCCTAGCGTGGGGTCCCCTTTCTCCTAATGTAGGTGTAGACGGGTGCGAAACCTAGGGTGTTGCATAACCGCTCACCCCCGGTACGGTGGGCGCCCCGCCACGTGTTGTGGAAACATCCTGCCTGGTTCCTGTCCCAGAGCAGTCATCTACCTCCTCTCTCAGTGACTACAGATCAGTGGTCCTCACATCTCATGTCATGAAGGTGCTGGAGAGACTAGTGCTGTCACATCTGAGACCTCAGGTGAGCTCTTTCCTGGACCCCCTGCAGTTTGCCTATCATCCATAGACAACGCTGTCACCTACCTAACACAGAGGCTGCACTCTCACTCGGACCGGAACACCACCTCACTCGGACCGGAACACCACCTCACTCGGACCGGAACACCACCTCAGTGAGAATCACTTTCTTTGAGTTCTCAGGTGCTTTCAACACCATCCAGCCTCTCATACTGGGGGAGGAGATGGATAACATGCAGGTGGACAGGTCCATGATCACCTGGTCTTGGACTACCTGTCTGGAAGACCCCAGTATGTGCGGCTAGGGTCCTGCCAGTCCGCTTGCCTAGTGAGTAGCACCACAGGGAACTGTGCTCTCCCCTTTTCTCTTCACCCTATACACCTCAGACCTCCAGTACAGGTCGGACCTCTGCTCCTTCAGAACTTCTCTGGCGACTCTGTGGTGGTCAGGTGCAGCAGGGATGGGCAGGATGAAGAATACAGAGACCTTGTGAACAGCTTTGTGGAGCAGAGTGGAAGGAACCATCTGCTCCTCAGTGTGACCAACCCAAGGAGATGGTGGTGGACTTCAGGAGCAGCAGGTCCACGATCAGCCCCAGAATGTTGAGCTGGTAGAGACCTACAGACACCAACAAACTGGACTGGAAGGCCCACTCAGAGGCTGTGTACAGGAAGGGGAGGAGTCTCTACTTCTTGAGAAGGCTCAGGTCTTTCAGTGTGTGCTGCAGGATGTTGGAGATCTTCTACCCGTCTGTTGTTGAGGGGTGGTCCTCTTTGCGCACGTAACACACTCACTGCTCCCCTGGACAACACTCACACCCCCTTCATACTGGACACTAACTGAACACCAGCTGGACATTACACAGAAAACTGTACAACTCCTCTTCACTGTGCCGGGACATTACTGGACACTAACTGAACACCAGCTGGACATTACACAGTACACTGTTCCATACCCATATCACTGAACACTGCCACTCTGTCTCTGCCCTATAAGACTGAACACTTATCTATAATGCCTCCTGTAGTGTGTTTACAGTGTACAGCTACCTGTTACTGTCATCTGGCTTCTGATTGGATAGTTTTAGATGACTGGTGAATGTGAAATACACAGCTGCACTGTTCTCCTGATTAATATTTATACTCCATGTTTTTATTATTGTACATACAGTCTCCATGGTAACGATACTTTTGCAGTATTAAGTTCTTCTTTTTCTCCTTCTCTGTATTTATGTACATTTCCTATTATTGTTCTTTACTTGGGCTGCTGCAATATGTGACTTTCCCTCTAGGATTAATAAAATCTATCTATCTATCTATCTATCTATCTATCTATCTATCTATCTATCTATCTATCTATCATAACTGAAACAAATACAGTGAGAGTAAACTGTACAAAAACACAGTAGCAGGCCCAGGTCATCTAACCACAGCCTTACTAAGCCACTGCTCAGACCAACTGGCCCCAGTGCAGACATCTATAACTCCTCACTCTGCCAGTATAAAACCCAGCTCTTTCAAAAAAAATCACTAATATCCCATTACCGCAAAAATTTGAGGTCAGTGGTTATGAAGGCACATAGTCCTGGCATACATTAAGTATTTACTCCAGGTTTTTATTTTCTGAGCTGGTTATAACGGGTAAGGAGGGATGGAACTGCAAAAAATGATAAGCTGAATATGAGAGACGTGTGTAAGTATTTTTAGTAAATCTTTGCAGAAAGATATTTTGTATTTGTTTTGTTTTAAACATGACAGAATAAATTGAGTCCTGGTTTCTGCCTCCCCTGATGGAGACTATGTGCAGATCCTGTCCTCCTGTCCTAACAGATATGGTAGTGTCTCCATATTAGGCTGTTACATGTGGGAACTTTGTTGCTGAATTTTGTACATTTCTTGTGGTTCTCATTATTTTGGGAATTCTGTCAGGAAGTGCAGCTCGTTCCGTTTTATTCCGTGTGCTCTGCTAAATAAACCAGGATCTCCTGTACCTGCCGGTCTCTATCGTCAGACTGTGCTGAGTGGTACTGTTTCAGATCAGTCGTTAGGCTCCACCACAGTGTACAGTCTTACTGTGCCCCAGTAACTGCATTTTAATCTGTGATTCCTCATCAGTTTTCCAGTAGCTGGTGCATTATTCTCTCAGATGTGCTGTGATTTGATTGATTATTATTAGATGTCATTCATTACTAAAATAATGCTGTCATTATTGTTAGTGTTATTTAGTTAGTTAGTGTTATACAATTTAAATTTATAACACCTTGATATACTGCACATTCATACAGCTTAAATAAACTCATTCCTGGTCTAAAGATCTGGAATTACTGATGTTGTAAAGTAAGACATTCTGTTCATTTGTAAAACTGTAGCACTGCTGCAGTTACACAATTATAAACTAAATACAGGCTTTATAGGCGATAATCTGCCCATCCATATTTAGCACCGGCTCACTCAAAGTGTGTTCAGCCAGTAACGTTCAGGTGTCCCTTCAGTCCATAATCATCAGAGAGGTCTGATGGACTACAGCGAGCTCCAGCTGCCTTCGTACTGTTAATGTGTCCTGTACGTACTAATATAACTTTTAACCAGAGGTGGCAAGTAATGAAGTAGAAATACTTTGTTACTGTACTAAAGTATTTAGTGTTAGGTATCTTTAGTTTCTAGGTTTCTGTCAACTAATACTTTTACTCACTACATGTAAAAAGAAAAATCTCAGACTCGTTATTTTAGATTTAACAATCTATTTAGTTTTAATCTGTCTATTTACTAATGTATGTTTTATTCAGGTGATTCTATTCAGGCACCTGATGAAGTCCACATGGGAATCCTGCTGGCTGTAAAAGGCTTTTATGGCTTTGAGGCCCCCAGCAGTGAACATGCAGGGAAAATGATCAGAATTCCAAAGAAAGCGACCGTGTTAGTTAGCGCCCTAATACAGGTAATGCTTCTGAAGGCAGTATAAGCAGTTCTGAAGTGGAACATTAGACCTCTCTAAAATATTCCCCTTCGAGTTTATATCCGTAGTGTAGGGGTTAAATCATCTACCACCATCTCTACCGATACAGCCGCGCAGTGCTAACTGTGACCGAGACCTGTACAGAAGCTTCAGTCAAAGTCATCTTTCATTCCCATTCCACCTTAAATTATGGAGCAGTCTCATTCAGACGTGTAACCACATGACTTTTTAAGGTGGAATGAAAATTCAAATAAGAAGCTATATCAGGAGATTGATGTAAATCAATAATATCTCCCAATTTACAGCGCTGCTTTACTACAAAGCAGACATCTAATGTCATGTCAGGGCACTGAGTCCTGTCACAGGTTACAGGTAGGACATGCCGAAGTGACAAAAACATGCTCATGTGCCGCCGTGGCAGTGCTGGTGTAACCTAGCTGTACTAACACTGTTTAACGTAAGGGTGTAATTTAATTAAGCCCTGCCCCTTTAAGAGAGACACAGCAGTTTTCACACTCAGCCAGCGCAGGTTCTGGTAAAAGTAGCTGCTTTACAGCAGCTCAGACGATTTGGCACGAGGGAAAGGAGAGGTCTGATGGACTACAGCGAGCTCCAGCTGCCTTCGTACTGTTAATCCTGTTTACTGCTCCTCCTGATCATATTTTTCCGTATTTTTCTCAGTTTTTCTGAGCACAGAAGTTAGGACTGTGCCGTTCTGAAAAGTATTATTTTTTTGGACATTCTCAGCCACCATTTTCTAATGAACTGTTTCAGGAGAGCTAGGTTTGGGGTCAGGAGAGCTCTTCTTACCCACAGGACTACTTTGTATTTAGTTTTGGCCTCAGTCATACATAAGGGAATTTGTGGAATCCTGTATGAATATGTGCATATTTTATTTTAATTGACATATTTTATGAATGTGTTTGTAAGTGCTGTAAGAATCAACATGACTGTTGTGCAAAAGAAACGCTCCAGTCCAACAAAAATCTTAGTTGGACACAGGTAGTACATTGCTAACAGAGCTAAATTAAATTCTTTTTTTTTTTACCAGCTTATATATGTTGTTGTGGTTGTTTATTTGGACTGAGACATTTAAGGCCTGGTTACACTGGCTGTTCTATTCTTCAGTCAAACACTTCCAATACATTAAGTTCTTTATTTAACTGGTTAAATGAGCAGTGGGGAGGACAAATTTCTCTGGCCCTCAGTGAACAGAGACGCTCGCACAAAGGTGTTTTGGCCCTCAGCAAGGACTGAGAGGGAGCACTTCCTGTAAGGCAGCACTGTTACAACCCCGCCCATGGACTTCACAACCAACCACAATCGAGCTGAGCGATTCTACGCAACGCAACATTCCAACCAATCAGACGACTAAATATCCATGAGTGAAGATTTTGTGTTTTTCCCTCCAAACTGCAGACGGTAAGCATCACAGATACAGGCCCTGTCAAATAATTAATTGAAAAGTTTTTTATGTTCCTAATATGCTTCATGTATCACATCTTTAAGCATGTACTTGCTCCATTAGCTGTGAGCTGGACCAGTATTTTATACATCAGCTAGAGTAGCTAACTAACTAGTGCCCCCCAGAGGATCAGCTCTGCAATTTAAATAAACACCCATTTACTTTCACTATACTACAGCGATTAGATCTGGGGTTTTAGGATTGAGGTGTATTCACACATCAGCTGTTTGATTTAAGCGTCATTAACTGCTAATGTTAACCTTTCTGTGGTCCCTGCACTGAAGGGTACGTGGTGAGCGGCTGAGTGTTTTGATTGGTTGCTGATGTGTGGTATTAGGTGTTGTAATATGTAGGGTGAGGACTGCACTGCAGTGAGGACTATAGTCTGATGTAATGATTCCCACTGTGCCTGTCTGGGTGTAGTTTGGGGTGGGCTGGTTCACCTTATGTAGCTTCTGGTCTGAGAACAAGCCCCACTCTGGCCCTGGTCTTACCTAAAGGAATTATCTGATGTGGTGTTCAGTACTGACTTCACATTGTATCAGTGTCATATCTTCAGTATTGTTCCATGAAAAGATATAGTCAAATATTTACAGAAATGTGAGGGGTGTACTGACTGCTAAAATGAATCATTTTCTTAGTAGAAATTCTATTATAAAGGTAAACATAAAGGAAATAAAATGTAAACGTGTTTGGGTGCTCTATATGAGTGGATTTTTATGGATGAGGCATGAAGTTTTAAAATAAATCACTATGTGTGTTCAGTGTCATACATGTGCAGCTCCAACCCTCTATGTAAACATTTAATATTTAAAACTGAACTACAAATATTTTTTAAAAGAAATATGGAAACTTTTTTTACTTCAGGTATATTTTAGAGAATGTACTTTTATACTTTTTTTGCCATATTAATTCTCTCTCTCTCCATACCTGAGTGTGAGTGGTTTACAGTCGGGATCAGAGAGCAGTTTCACTCCGGACTCTCCTGGGTGGTTGTACGTCAAATCCAGTTCCTTCAGTTTGGAGGGATTTGATTTCAGAGCTGAAGCCATAAAAGAACAGCCGTCCTCTGTTACTAAACATCCAGATAATCTGCAGAAAGGAGGGGAAAACAAAGTGATAAATAAAAGGAGAGAGAAGATGAAGTTTACACAGAATATAGCCGCAGTTCAGGTCATCTCAGTGTAGAAACCAAAAACACTCTGACAGATATTAGACAGAACGTAACAGAATCCTGTTAAATTAGTGAAGTTAACAGCTTCATCTACAGCCAGCATGTAACACTCCGAGTCAGGTAGTATGATTCTGAGTTTTGAATTTAAAAAGGTTGAAATAAATATTCTACAGAGTGAGCTCCAGTCCTACCTGCACCACTAACTCGTTAATGGAAATACAGTGATGGACTAAGGTTGCCTTTTTACCCCCATTTGTTTCTTGAACGCATTACTTTAATATAATAAACCACACTGTGTGTACAGGTATTTAGTACATTTTAATGCCAAACTGAATCGAGCTGATTTTCAATATGTTCTTGATATCTACAAAACATTGCAAAAATTGTGTATTTTTCAATGATGAGTCCTTCTGACTCGGGACTCTATTTCAGAAGAGGCTTTTATTTTTATCTGAAAATCTCTAACTTTTTCTTGATGTATTACATTTACAGCAGTTAATCTTGTTATAGCTATATGAGTAGATACAATAAGGTTTTGTTTTATCTTTTATTATTATTTAACAGCATTCCACTGAATGAATTTTACAATAAAGCCCATGTTCGAGCAGTGCCTTAAGAGCGTCTGCCTTAAGTGTATATAGGTGAATATATATGTATATATCGCAGATCATCATATCATCTCATATCATCCTTGTCTTTAATAAATTGTTCTTTAGTTCTTATTGTGAAAATTTGAGTCATTAATAAATTTTATTTCTTCATTCATTAATTATTTACTGCAAAATTATTACTATTACTATTATTATATACTATTTAATAACGCTTATTATTCTCTAATTATACGCTTACCAGTTTGGGACACTTTATGTTAGTGTTTACAAGAATACTCATATTGTGTTTTAAATAAAGTAGTTAGTTTTAGTTTTAGTTTATCAAAATAGTTAAATAAAGATGGTGCCCATCAGGCAGACGTCTCTGCACGCGGCTCCAGTGACCGTCGCTTTTTAACTTTTATTTTAGTGTTAATAGTAATTCTGTATGTACAAAAGTGTGCTATTATAACGTACAGTAGACATGCGCTGCTGGAGAGAAGTTCAGCACGAACTTGCTTTAAGCTTTTTAAATCTGGACTGCCTCACACGCTCTGACTCGCACCGGCAAGGTGCAGCACCACCGCCACTAAGAGACCAGCGCAGGCCAGGGAGAGAGCGGCCGTGGTGGAGGCGGAGGAGAGGCAAGAGGGATGGGCTACACGCTAAGCTAAAGGCTGGAGGCAGCAAACCACCCTTACCTAGCTTACTGCTCGCAAACGTCCGCTCCCTCGAGAACAGACTGGATGAACTCAGAGCCAGGATTACATCACAGCGTGAAATACGGGACTGCTGCGCTCTTATATTCACAGAGACCTAGTTATCGCACAACGTCCCAGACACGGCGGTTCAACACACTCCGTCTACCGAGCGGACCACGCGGCCGCGTCGGGGGAAGAACAAAGGAGGCGGTGTTTGTGTTTACATTAACACCACGTGGTGCACAAACACTTAGGTTATACACAGACACTGCTCGCCTGACGTGGAGATGCTGGTAGTGAAGTGCAGACCGTTCTGTTTACCACAGGAGTTCTCCTCTGTGTTCATCCTGGCCACCTATATTCCACCATAAGCCAGCTCCTCCACTGCACTCGGACTGCTGTATGACTGGATCAGCATGCAGGAGACGCAGCACCCGGACGCTGGTGTACTGCAGCATAAGGGGTGCTTACAGGGCAGTGCCCCGCCCCACTTTGAACAGTCAGACCACATCTCCTTGTTCCTCTACCCAGCGTACAGGCCGGTTTTCAAGCAAGCCCTCCAGTAATCAGGACATTTAAAGCCTGGACTGAGGAAGCAGATCTCGTTCTTCAGGACTGCTCAGAACTGGGAGGTGTTCAGAGATGTATCTACACAGGAGGATGGCAGTGTGGACAAGTTGCCACAGGTGTGACAAGTTACATCAGCACCTGTGTTGGAAACATACAGTAGTACCCACCAAGCACATCTGACCTACCCCAAACTGAAACCCTGGATAAGCGGTGAGGTTCGGTCCATGCTGCATGCTCACTCCACTGCATTTGTCTCAGGCAACCCTGATGTCTACAAAAAGGCCAGGTATGACCTGCGCAGATCCATCAAAGAGGCCAAGAGACAGTACAGTCTTAATCTGGAACACCACTACAGCACTACTGACACCAGGCGCATGTGGCACGGACTGAAACAGCTCACTGATTATCAGAACAAGCACAGAGGAGCCGAATGACTTATGCTCGCTTTGAAGCCCTTAACATAGAACCACCTAAGAGGGTTCTGGTGAGTGAGGATTCTCAGGAACCAGCTCTGACAGTTTCATCAGCAGATGTGAGGAAAGTTCTGAGCAGAGTTAACCCACCAAAGGCAGCCAGCCCCGACAACATACCTGGCCGTGCACTCAGATCATATGCTGTTGAACTGGCTGATGGTTTTGCGGACATCTACAACCTGTCTTTAGCTCATGCGCTAATTCCCACCTGCTTTAAGGCGACCACCATCGTGCCGCTCCAGAAGAAAAGCACAGTGACTTCACAGTGTCTTAACGTCTACAGGCCGGTTGCACTGACTTCAGTTGTAATGAAGTGCTTTGAAAGACTCATCCTGGCCCACATACAGAACACTGTACCGGATACTGGATCCACTCCAGTTTGGACAGATCCACAGAAGATGCCATCTGTACTGCCATCCATACCGCTCTAGAACACCTGGAGAACAATGACAGCTATGTGCGCATGCTGTTCACTGACTAAAGCTCAGCATTTGCTCATCTGCTCATGATACCACCATCATGGGACTGATCACTAGGATGGAGGTGGCAAATCTGGTGGCATGGTGTCAGGTCAACCATCTCTCCCTAAATTTTGACAAAACAAAGGAGATGATTGTGGACTATCGGAGATCAGCAGAGCAGCACACACCACTGCTTATTCATCAGAGGGCAGTAGAGAGAGTGAGCACCTTCACATTTCTTGGAGTAAGCATCACTGAAGATCTCACCTGGGTAAAAATTAATTCAAAAGTACAAGGATCTGTTTTGTTATATATGAGAGAGGTATTAGTATGGACAGGGCGTTTAGTCTGTATATAAATATTGCTCATAATGTAACTGATCTATTTAATTCTTAAGTAATTAATCCTAGTGTATCATAAATTAATATGAATATACTACATGTTTCATTCATATTGGTTTTCTGTATTTAAAATCATGTGACTTACGTTTTGATACAACATTGTTTATTACCTCATCCGGGATAAGAACTATTTTTGCAGTATATGGGTGTTTAGGCATTTTTGTTGTTATTGTTTTAATGCAGAGTAGCTAATACTGCATTCCATGTTCAAATGGTCATTTAAGTAGTTAATTATCTATATATAAGTTGCAGATGAGTGAGTGTGCAATCTGGCAGTCTGACAAAACTAGGCTTGCCCAGACTTATTCTCTAACATATGGTATTACCACTCTGGGACATTCCCAGTTCACTAGAATGCTCCTCATGTTTTGATACATAAGTGTATATTAGACACACACTGATCTTAACAGCTGAACATTTTCCTTTCAGGTATGAAGGGTTACCTGAGTATCTCCAGTTTACAGTGTGAACTCCTCAGTCCATCAGAGAGCTTCTCTATGCCTGAATCCTGCAGGTCATTCATAGTGAGGTCCAGGTCTCTCAGAAAGGTGTTCTCCAATTTTAAAGCTGATCCCAGAATTTCACAAGATGTTTCCCCCAAATTACAAAAAGCTAATCTGGAAAGGAAGAGAAGAATACATTTAACCAGATGTTTAAAGTTTGGAATAAACTAAGAAACCAATTAAGTTATACTACTTATTATTACTATTTATTTCCTATCATATCACAACACTACTAACTGATGAGAATGTCACAAGTGTCTTAAATTTATATTTAAATTGCTTAAATATTGTTATTGTTATAGGTTAGGAGTTCTTGCATTATTAGCACAATTGACCAGTGATGATTTAGGGTGGAGATTAGATGCTGTGACACCTAACTACACAGGAAAAAACACCAGCCATGGTTAAATTGGTTTACCAGCCATGTTATTGAAGTAAACATAAATTCATGGCCAGGGCTAAAAAAAATTATTTTATAAGTGCATTAACAAATAAAGGTAGAGCCACTATTCTTTCACACTGAAACAAGCCAGGTGAGGTGGTTCAGGCATCCAATTCGGATGCCCCTTGGATGCCTCGTGTTGGAGGTTTACTGGGCAGATAGGGTCATCTGGGCTTCTTCTTTTTAAAAAGTTTTTTGCAGTATAAGATGGAGAATACTTAGCATCACTGTCCTTATTGTTCTACTATGCCTATTTATTTAGGAAGCAAAGCATTCAATCTACTTTTTTCCTGTAGCAATTAAGTCAGAATTTAGCTGACCTTTATTTAGACATTTTATTAACATATTATATCAAATGAAACAGCCAACTCATATTTTCAAATGATATCTTTATTGGTTGTAATTCTAGTAGTATTGTTTCTAGTAAACTTACTTACTCTTGTTCTAATAATGTTTTTAATTTAATTTCAACATTAAACAAGCAATTTTAAAATAAATATTTTTTTCAATAAGCATGTCTTGATTCTAGCATTGTGCATAGTATAATTCTATTTCTATATTCTTTTTCCAGAACATTGCATGAATTTGTGTGATGTATTAAACTTGATTCTTTGTTAACAACATTTATGATAGCTTGCCAACTACAGATTTTATTTATATTTAATGTTTCTGGAGATGCTTCTGTGTCATTTTCTCTTGCATACATGGCTTTCTTTCTTCTGATATAGAAAATGAATAACTAGTACTAAATGGACATTTAAAATGTAGAATAATGGTCCCTAATTTGTACAATACTGTTTATAAAATGCATTTCACTTTGTAGTAATTCAGGTTCTTATACTTTTGAGGTAGTTAAGCAGTAATGTGACTGATCTATTTAAGTCTCCCTACTGTGCAATAATTCTATAATCTACATGAAGTTAACTTTCTGTCACCATAATGTGGACATAGCAGGAGTTTTACTACAAAGCATGCCTGAAAAATACATAATGGTGTTTATCACCCTAAAGTACTTTGTATTGTTTTAGTGCAAGAGTAAATTGCACAATGTTTACCTGAGTATCTCTAGTTTACAGTGTGAACTCTTCAGTCCATCAGAGAGCAGCTTCACACCTGAGTCCTGCAGGCCATTGTGAGTGAGGTCTAGTTCTCTCAGTGGAGAGTTCTGTGTTTGTAAAACTGGTGTGAGAAATTCACAGGATTTCTCTGTGAGATTACAGGCAGCTAATCTATGAAAGAGAAACAAAAGGCAGTACAGAATTTTATTTAATCACATCATACATAGTGGTATGTTAGGGTTTACTGTAAAACTATACAAATTGTTTTGTCAGTTTTTCTGTGATTAAACACATGTGCAATGCACAGCTGAATTATCTATTTAGCTACTGTGTGTAGTTCACTTCTGTGCCTTTCTGTGGGCTTTAATTTTTTCTAGGTCATATTCAAAGTTGGCTGCTTAAGTTGAATAATAAATAGATATGCTGGAAAACTCAGTGATTTTCTGAGCAGAGGTTTAAAAATATTTTAAAATGCCATAGAATTAATGTAATCAGTATTTTATTTATAAGTTGTTCTCTGCATAGAAAATGCCCAAAGGCAGACCCTATGATTTGGTTCTAGAATGAAGCCAGCCATTTTCCCTCTCTTTGTGAGCTTATGAATAATTTGATGATCTCAGATTCGCTTCGATTTGCTGTTTTACAGTAAAACACAGAAGGTCACACACAGTTCATTTGAGGTATCAACCTTCATGCCCAGGTCCTAGCCTGTACTGTACTGGCTGAGGTTCTTGTTGTTTGAATAGATTAGAGTCCAAAAAACTACTCAGCTATCATTCCAGCACTTTTTTCTTGTCACGAGAAAAAGAAAAGGATATGGGTGCAGTTGACTTGGTGAGTTACATCCAATAAAGAGAAACATAGTTAGGCTAACATTAGTGTCCTAATGTTAGCCACTCAGCAAAACTACCTAAAACTTGCTATTTATGGATACCCTTGATATATGCTATGGGTTTTATAATGTGTTCCTTGCTAGGAATCTAAATCTTCGTGTTTCAGTTCTCAGACTGTCATTCGGACAAGAGTTGACAAATAGCTATCTAGCTACGGTTAGCTAGGGCAGAGATAGCTAGCTAGGGCTAGCCATCTTCACTTTAGCAGGGCAGCATCTATTCACACCTAACCTCCAGAACATGAAGATGTGGGTTCATAGCAGGGGACACCCTATAAAACCGTATAACATATCTAGATCAAGGTAATCTACAAAGGGCTTTTGTCAATGGCTGCTAACGTTATCTAGTGGCACTAGAATGATAACCAAGTATTTTTTTCAACTCAGACAACATTAAACACAGAATTGCAGCAAGAAAAACAGAACCTCAGCCAGCCCAGTCTCAGATCCAGACGTATTAACAAGCAGATTGGAGTGGCAAGAATTTAGACACAATTTATCTACAATGGTTCCTGAAAAAACAAGGAAGCAACTGTGAAAAAGTTTATAATTTCTTTGAAGGCAATTTGTTTTAGGGTCTTTGGACACATTTTTTCCTAGATATTACCATTTGCAGCAGACTTAAGAATTGGTTAGTTCCACTTCACACAACTTATATAACTTGATTAATCAGGGTGTATGCCTAATTAAGTCAAAGGGCCTGAGCTAGCCCGAGACAGCTTAATCAACACAAAAGTAATCTCTGTCACAGAGAGATTTATTCATAGAATGTTTACCTCAGTGTCTCCAGTTTACAGTTTGAACTTTTCATTCCAGTAGAAAGCTGGTTCATGAATGAATCCCGCAAGTCATTTTTACTGAGGTCTAGTTCTTTCAGAGAGGAGTTTTCTTTTTCTAAAACAGACTTCAGTGTATCACAGGATTGATAAGAAAGTTTACACAAAACAAGTCTGCAAAGGGAGAGTAATACAAACAGATCTTAAAATATGCTCAAAGCAATATTTTTTTGAATTAAACTGAATGTATGCACAATTTTTTCAGAATATTTTAAAATTCTGGCAAATAAATATTAATACTAGCCTGAGTATTTCCAGTTTACTGTGTGAGCTCTTCAATCCCTCCGAGAGCTTCTCCATTCTTGAATCCTGCAGGTCATTGTAACTGAGGTCGAGCTCTCTCAGGGAGGAGTTTTCTGATTGTAGAGCTGCATTCAAAGTTATGATGGACTGTTCAGAAAGATTACATCTAGCAAATCTACAAAAAGAGGGTGAAGAAAATAATTAAAACTTTTCTTTCATTTCTGTACTCCACTGGGTGGGTTCCAGGACTAAAACCTCCCCTGAAAAATTACAAATACACAATCTAGTCCTTTTTTTCCTGTGCAGCTAATATAAAAAGAGAAAAACTGATCACATCAGAAACTGTGACTGGATAAAATTGGATGAAACTAGTTTGTTGAAGTACACTGCACAACATATTCGGCATATGTTTTAACTAATAAACTGTGTTGTATTTATACAATCATTGTCAAAACAACAGTTGCACAAATTGTTGCACTCAGAATGAATCAAGGAATCTGACAGGAATAAAACTTTGGTGGGTAGGTTTTACACATTGTAAGACATCCAAATAAAGTTTCAAAAATCTGCAGGAACTGTGTGAGGATGTTCAAGCTGCATGGGATGGATTATCACAGGACACCATTAGGAACCTCTACAGCTCCATACCGAGACGTCTGGCATGTTGGGTTAGCCACCACAGCTGCCCAACGCCATACTGAGAGACAATACTCCTGAATGAGTAAATAAATATTGATCATATCGGTCTGAATTTATCATCATTTAATGTTCCTAGTAACCTTCTTCTTCCTTCCCAAGTACACATTGGTACACATGCCAAAATTATGTGATGACATTCAGTTATTATAAAAATGTATTTTTAATTCAGTTAATTTGTTTTTGCAAAGTCATTTTTGAACTCTTTTTGACCTGATATTTTAACATTACTGATGAACTCATTGTTTATTTAGTGTATTGACACTTAAATCTCCATGTAAATAATCCAGTTAGTATATGATTATGACACATGAGACATATGACAAGTTTAGATACGGATTTGAATAATAAGATATTGAAAGTAAAGCCTTCTGTGGATTACTGGTCAGCTGAAGCATGCATTGGAATAAAAGTAACAGCAAGAAGTTTAATATCGTCAGTTTCTGTTTTTGGTTTTTTTCTTCAAGTTCCAACTTCATAGGCTGACTGCACAATGAACTCAGAGACTGGGATTGTTTGTGGCTAGCACTGCACAGCTTTTGTTCAAATTTTTAAAAGAGTTCAAGGTAAAGGATATGCACTCTTCTTATACCGCTTTAGAGTTTTTAGTATGATTATCCATCTGTTTAGTACTCCATCCATCTATTATCTAAACCACCTATCTTCTTGGGTGGCTGGGCTGCTGGAGCCTATCAAAGCAATGTTTAATAATCTTTAGATTAAATACTTACTGAGCCTTTCGGCTCTTTGTGATAGCTGGGATGAGTCTCTTGTAACCCTCTTCTGATGTTTTGAAATTCTTTAGATCCAGCTCTTTCCTCACCTTCTCTGAATGGATACGCATGTAGGCTATGGTGGAGCATTGTGCAGGAGAGAGATCCTTTTTAGAGGATTTATCTGGAATTAGAGAGAAACATTAGAAGGCTGTCAGACATCACAGTGAATGTCACTTTCTTAATTTCCAAATAAATCCTGAAGTGAACAGTATAAGTGTGTCACTTCTATGAAAATTCACAGAACACTCATAAATGTTATCTACTGATGCCTTTGAATTGTAGTCATAGGTATAATATACACTGTCAGTCAAAAGTTTAGGCACTACATTACACTTAACATAATGGATGTTTTTCATTATCTTTAAGACTCTACAGGTTTGTGCTTAACTGTTCCAATGGGTGAGTTGTCTGAAGAAATTGTCCTGATATACCACATCTACTCTTCATGCATCATGATATTGTATTTGTGTCATATTAGCAACTACTTTTATGCAGAGTGATTTGTAGTCATGCTTAGTGTCTGTCGGACAATGTTTCCTAACTAGGACAAGAAGGTTAAAGTCTAAATGAGCTCAGACACTGCTCGAACAAGGGTTGGTGTTAATACCGAGAGAGAAGAATACAAAGTTATATATAAAGCATAAGAGCACGACCTAGCAATCCCAAGCCAGCACTCATACCTAGAGTGAAGAAAGGTAATGCTCAGTATATGTGCTAAAACAAAGAATTGTAATATATACAATTATACTTACTCATTTAACTGCTTTTGTACAATTTAAAAGCTCTAGTTATCCTTTCAATTTTGTGAATAGTCATGATGGACAGACTAATAGAATTGGTCCAAAATGTTTAGAAAAATATCTTGTTATATCAGCTTCTATTACAAGGAAAGAAAATTTTATACTCCTGTAAAGCTGCTATTTGGCTTTTATTCTAAAGCAAAGCAAGAGACCTTCTATGAGTAGCAGTATCTAAAATTTTGACTGGTAGTGTACATCAACAGTGTATATGGTATATTACAATTTTTTCCTGACCTCTCATCAGTTGGAACTGTTAAGTGTAAGCCTGTCTTTAAGATAGCAACAATCAATTTATTTAGTTACACCAAATTTTCCCTTAAATGCACATTAATGCAGATATGGAAAGTGCAATACTGTATTTGCAATGTTCTTTTAAATTTTAATTACATTTAGAAGCTATTCATAAAAGTTAAGAATGAAAAATGTACCTTTTAAGATCCAAGCTGTAAATGCTATTAATACAATAGCAAAAACTGAAATGCAGATGATGGCAATCTTCCACGCATGAAAACCTTTTCCTGAAATATAAACCAGATAAACTTTTGCACGGCCAGACACTGATTTTCTTTCATCTGAACTTGATCATTAGGAACTGGGTCTTTTATGCATCATCCTTTTATTTTTTTATCACAGTAAACATAAGACTGCTTGTGTTATTCAGTTTCAAAGAGTGAGGTGTTTCAGCAGAGGTGCTCTGAAATTCAGCTACAGAAATATGCAAGTTTTGTTGATTTTATCAGTGAAATATAATGAAATACACATCCTTTACAGTAGACCCAACAAATTTTAGTGCATAATCTGTATTCGTTTGCTGAATAAGTAATCGTGGATTAAGTTCAGAAATGTGTTCTCTGTAGAGAATGTGTACTTATATTAGAGTATCAAGCAAATTTGTCACTTGACCAGGAGCAGCCAAACCTGCATATGGCCATATAGATGCCTGTGGGAAACATTAAGAATTTCATTTTTATAATATGAAGATTCATCTGAACAATCAGGGGTGAGTTTTCCGAAAAAAAATCTATTAAACCAACTACTTCCATTAATACAACACATTCACATACATATGCAGAACAGCTTGTTATAATAATAATATTGTGTAACTAAGAGAACTCAGAGACATGTTATTTTTTAAGACCAACATTCTGAACAAATTGCCCAAATCTCACACCAACACTGGGCATTGGTCATAGGTAGTCTGTACCTTTCTGTAGTGATAAGAACAATAAACATTAAGAAATGCATGTTTTGCCAAAAAAAGATTAATAAATAATGGTAATAGGCATATATAAGGATGGTGCTTACCTTTGACTTCAATGTAAATAACTGCATCATCGTCCCATGGAAATAACTGAATAAAACATTTGTAAGCTCCCTCATCAGAAGGCTGGACTGCTGAGAGTTTCAGTGAGGTGTTTCCTTTCTTCAGCTCTTCTTTAAACAGACTTGTCCTCCCTTTGTAAGACTCCATCTGCTGCTCATTATTTTCCTTAAAACCTTCATACAGATGCACTAGAGTGTTTAACTGAGTCTGCTGGACTCTAATCCACTCCACTTTCATCTCCTCAGCACTGACTTGGGGTTGGATAGAACAGGGTAGAACCAGATCTTCACCAGCTTCCACAACTAGTGGAGCTTCTGGACCAACTACTTTCAAACGAACTGAAACAAGAACGAATTATGTATGAGTATGTAAATATATATATAATATTTAAAAAATATATATATAGATAGATAGATAGATAGATAGATAGACAGAGAGAGAGAGAGAGAGAGAGAGAGAGAGAGAGAGAGAGATGAGTTTCATCTAATAATATGAAGAAGAACAAAAAGAAAACTCTTACCTTTAACGTCTACATGTAGTTTAACGTCATCGTACCAGGATGTTGATTTGTCCTCGATGAAGCACTTGTAATCTCCCCTATCAGAAGGTCGGACTGCTGTGAGTTTCAGTGAGGTGTTTCCGTTCTTCAGCTCCTCTTTAAACAGACTTGTCCTCCCACTGTAGGACTTTAACTGCTTCTCATTTTTGTCCCCACGATCTTCATAAAGATGTACTAGTCTATCAGTTTCACTCAGTTCTGCTCTGAACCATTCCACTGTCATACCCTCTGCACTCATGTTGGGCTGGATAGAGCAGGGTAGAACCAGATCTTCACCAGCTTCAACAATAATAGGAGCAACTGGACCAACTACTTTAAACTGTTCTGCAATGAAAAACAATCAATAAATGTTAACCATGTTTTTCTCCATTCTACTTCCAACCTACATCCAGTGTAGTAGGTCTCTGCCTATTGTATGTTATTGTATACAGTGGTGTGAAAAAGTGTTTAGGCTCCCTTCATTTAAAAACTGAATTTTGTGTTTACTTGTGTTGTCTTTGACTAATATTTAAATTTGTTTGATCATCTGAAACATTTAAGAGACAAACATGCAAAACACACCACTGTATACTGTATAATATGAGCATTTTATATGTTAGAACATATAAATTCTATTCATGTAATAATATATAAGATTATCTGAAGTCATTGTTGACACTTGTGTCAGCTTAGCATGATTTCTAGTTTCTAGTACAGCATTTTTAAACAAGGTTTATGGGGAATATACCATATATATTATATATGTTATATAGGTCCTGCTTTTTCTCTCCATCACACACAAACACATGCAGTTGTAGGGGACACATACCTGCCTTAGTTTCCATTAAGGCAGAAACAATCAGTATTGTCACACTGAGAAACTTCATCCCTGAAAGAAAATTTGAAAATTATTTTTAACTGTTTGTAAACCACACATTCGAACTAGTCTCTGGATTGTAACCCTAACTTTTTGTGCTCATTAGGGTGTCCATCTGTCAATTAACCATTGTGGCAATGGCGGTTCTAACTTAATTTGCTATAACTTATCAGCAGTCTATCTGATTAATTCAAAATAGCACCGGCATATGTATATTAAGACTCTGGTGAGATGTGCAAGATAAGCCTTAAGAGGGCACTGCAGCACTCAGAAACCTGAAAAATCATTAAAAGTCATATTGCCCTGAAATTATAAGGTTTACAGATTAAAACTTTGTCTCATTTGATTCAGTTCTCTTACCTGCTTTGTAATTACATGTCATGTCAGAACCTGCACTATTTATTTCGTATTTTGACTTCGAATTCTTTCAAAGACTGTAGCCTATAGTCTAATAATAGCATGCATATAAAGGGGTAAATACTGAGAACCAAACAACTTTCCAAATCATATATCTATGTACAAATCTTTACCTGCATGTCCTCGAGGGGACCGAGACAAAAAAGCAATGCTGAGCTAACTTCAGATTGGACCCTGCTTGTTGCCGCTTGCAGCTATATTTATTTTTATTATTTTATATTCAAATGTAGTCTTCTAGCTATGGCATAGATCATAGCTTAAGGTCACACATTCCCTAATATGGATTATTATTTTCTTCCAAAAGTTACAGGGTATAATTGGTTCAGCAGCAGAACCACACAATAGTGAGGTGTGATTGTGATACTGCAAAAATGGGTAGTAATCAGATACCAAGTAAAATTCCAAGCCAGTATTGCAGATATCAATAGTTTATTACTTATAAAAGCAGCTTAAGTTCTTTAATGAGATTTATGAGCTGAATCCATCATCAATATGCTAAAATTGAATACGTTTTTATGACCACTACATGATTTTCCAGTATTAATTAGTTAACCATGTGTATGTTGGGAAATATTCTTTATTACTGTAATGACATGAATTTGCAAACATGAGTGGAGAAGAATGAATGCTTTAAAATGTATATTCTTCTTTCATTCAGTCTGAGGTTTTTGTTCAGAAACAATTGTACAATATGTAAAATGTAAAATATATTTTTTCTATTTCATTGCACTTCTCAGTTTTTTAAAATAAACAAATGTAAAATTATTACTGGAGAACAAATGTCTTAAAATGTTATTTATTTTTTTGTTCTGAAACAATACTATAATAAGAACACAACTTAATGTCTCAATTTCACTGCACTTTTATTCTGGCTTTTTAAAAATATGAAGTGCACAAAAATATTACTGGAAACCAATGTTTGGTTCTTATTGGTTCCAAGAACCAATAGCATAATAACAAAATAAAAGTGCAAACACCGAAACATAACCACAGAGTACTAATGGCTCTCATTCTCAACCTAAAACTACTTTCAGGACACTAATAATAACAATAAAAACTACTTTCAGGACACAGTCTTGATGTTGCCATGAAAAACAACTGTCCATTACCTGACTAGATACTCCTTTGAACCCTCTTCAACCGATTAAACGTGTTCGAATCAACTAAGCATATTATTGGATTTACTGAAATCTATGTCAAAATGTAAAACGTATCAGCATATTTGTTATTATAGTCTTATTACACTGGTTAAATAATGGGCATTACAAGGTAAAAAATAATTCAAGCAACAACTGTGGAGTATATTTTCATAGCTATGATAGGTCAGTCTGCATCACATTCATTGACCCATCTCAGTCTGGGGAGTCGCTGACTCCTCTGAGACTGGATTTGGCTTTATTGAATCCAAGAAGCCCATGACTCTTTCGAGCCTGAGGAAACATTGACTCTATTGAGTGTAAGAAACCACGAAACAAACTGAATTTGAAGAGCCCTTGACCCGAATGTGTATACAGAAGAGGAAGAAGAAGAGTTATTGTAATTATTGTTATCATTATAATTATTAGTAGTAATCATAGTAGTGTTTGTGTTAAATTATTATCATAGTAGTAAGAAATTCTATTTGTGGTGATACAGATTGCCGGATTGTTGAACGGACTAATCTCCTAACTGTTCTACTGTAAAACATGAACTAATATTCATCACAGTTTATGATCAATATAAAATCCCAGCCAGGGATATAGAGTAAACTACAGGTGAGTTGTATTACTTGTACTCTGACCACTTTGAATCCTTGAATCTGTGCCAAATTTCTTATATTTCGGCTCATTGACTCACCTGACGAAAATGTCAGTAGACCACAGTGCCCCCTAATGGCCATGTCATTAAACCGCAGTTCAGTTTTCTTTCACATTTGAAATTAAACTTACACAGATTGTTTATCTATTTCAAATGCTTGGTATGCAAGATATCAAACAATGTTTGTCATGAACGTCTAACGTCTGATAGACAAACCTCGACACGAGCAGAGCTAAAAGAGAGACTTGTTTTATTTAGTAAACAGGAGGTCAGACTCAGCAACCGAACCAGAGAAAAATCTATGATTTCATTTTTTAATTTCTGGACCTGTGAAGGAGTTCATCACTCAATTTTATACATTTATACACACAAGGACATTATCTCCCTAATTTACATGTGCACATATTACTTTTAATTTTCAGATCACAACACCACCTGGATTAACCCAGTATTAAAATGGCCATAGACCACACTGAACGTACATAGTTAACTGGCTAGATGAATAAAGAGAAGAAACGGTCACATGACTTACTGAAAACTTCCCTCTTTCAGTCTTTCCATGCATTTACTATCCAGAAGCCGTGAAAGCAGTAAGAATGGTGTTACCTGTTTCTGCTGTCAGTCCTCAGTTAGAAAAGTTCAGATTCAGGTTAACCAGGAGATCCAGAGTTACAGCACAGAACACACAGATCAGCTTCTCACCGCACAGCGCTTTACCATGTTACACTCCCATACACACACCCTGATTAACCTTCAGTCCAGGCTGAATAATCCTCTGTTACACTTTCAGTTTCATTACAAACACCAAACCGGTCTGAACCAGTCCAACCCTCTTTA